>CM037463.1:14801025-15024171 GCA_021014325.1 Plazaster borealis
AACTCGAGTCTGATGCAGTACACCGCTCGGCCACGACACGCCACATGAGGTAGGGAGTAGCAGAGTTCATCATTCCAATCCCGACTATCCTAAACCTTTAGATTTTCTCAATTGTGCAGACACTCTGTACGAAATTGTGATCCGTATGTACAAAATAGTTTTTTTTGCATATTAGTAATTTGTACATTCAAATTAGTAATCCACTCGTACTTCAGTGGATGGATAATCTTATACTTTTCTCACATGGCCTTGCTGCAATGTCTTAGTCAGAGAGGCTACCAAAAAATCTTGCATTTGTCAACAAAAGGCATGAAACACATAATTAAACAGGTATTCAATTTGATAAGAAATGGTGCAAGATAATTTTATTTCCGTGTTCGGGTTTTCATTTTAAACTTCTTGATGGATTGAAAAATATGTGAATTACATGTGTCGTAGAATCATCAATCCATATGTGCTAATGAATGGGAACTGATTTTACTTGACAAAGTTGTCTTCGCCATGTTTAAACCCATTTATCAAATATGTTACAGTGACGCAATGGTGAGTTCATGTTGTTTGTATGTAATTGAATTCATCAGCTTTGATTTGATGTATTGTCTGTGTATGTTAAGACTGTATTTCCTTAGATCAACAGCTGACAAGTTTCAAGTGTTAAAGCAGTGAGATTTTGTCAGAAAGAAGTTTCATAACAATACAAACAATAACAATCTCAATGAAAACAGAGGTTTTGTGGGTGGATGGCTAAAACCCACAATAATAAAAGAGAAAAACATCTTGACAGAAACAAAATGCAAATAGGTTGTCGGGCTGAAACCCCTAAAAAATACTTTTCTTTAAATTCAAAAAGGATTTAGGCTATAGGGCCGAAACCCCTAGTTAAAATAGTGTTGACAAAAACAAAAGATGTCTCGGATGTTTCGATTGAAAAATGTATGAACTGACTTGCATCATTAGCTGATATGATAATTATCGTGCCCCCCCAATTGATGTCCGTGCCCCCCCCCGGTTGCCCCCCGCCCCCCCCCCATTTGAAATCTGGACTTTTGTGATTGAAAATTTCCAGATTAAAATGTTACATTTTGTACGCTTTAATGAGATCATTTCGATGTTTTTAAAACTATTGTTCCATTTAGGTGCAGATTTTTTTTTTTTTTTACACTCACGCCAGAATATTTTATAAAAAATCGTAAGTAATATAAAAAAAGGCGATGAAAAAGGGGCTTGTTCAGGCCCGTAACCAGGATTATCTTTTATTTTATCTTTTTGTGGGGGGCGAATATGAAAGAAAATGCCTGTCACGTAGCAACGCAGGGGGGGGGGGGAGTGGGAGGAGGATGTGCCCCCCTCAGAAGTTCGAAATGTTGTAAAAGAAAATGCCCAATTCAAGCCATTTGGTGCACCATTTTTGCGCTATGATATTGGTTATTATATCTGAAAACAACTCAATTACAGCTTTGTATCAATATTATTTCTGCATATTTAATGCTCAGACGGCGTATGCCACCCATTGCGTCTTCTATTTACATCTTTGTATATTATTTTATGGTATAAATGTCGTAATTTGAGGATAATAAGTCACGATAACAGTTACGATGCAGACTTTTAAAATTAATTATTGTTTGCAGACTTTTTTATTTTGTATTTTAATGGGGGTTTTTAAAAATTAGAGGGGCCGTGGGACCTCCCCCCCCCCCCCCCGATTGCGGGCATGGGCTTGTTTTACAGAAAAAGGCAAACGGAAACTTGGCCAGAAGTGCCCCCCTAGAAAAAATGGTGCACCCCCTTGTGCCCCCCTGAAATTTTTCCCTAGTTACGCCCTGTGACTCTTATCAGCTGTTATCAGTAAAGTAATTATAATGTAAACATTCACCCTGGAATCATCTTCCCCAGCCATTATTTTTATGATTACTGGGGGCACCCCCCTAAATCAACTCCCATAGCATACAGTTTAAAATGCTAAATATTCAAAAATACATGAAAAATACTTATAAGTCTGACAGCTTTTTACAGGAAAGGAAAAATTATTAATTGACTCTTTTCTGGTCAATTTCATATGGGGAGTCCCTGAGCCCGTCGAGTTATTCCCCATCCAAATAAAAACACCCTGACACCAGTATAATTTTCCAAACATCCGAGCATCAATCTTGAAAAATCTCCCTACACCTCTCGGTAAATAGGACCATTTTCTTTTAGGGCCTATGTCATCCAAAGTACATCCAGGTTGAAGTCAACAACCCCCAGGTCAAAATTGGGCAACATTTTTACACTGAAACCCTTTTTGGAGACTCTCAAATCTATCTAGAATATAGAATATTTTGAGGGCCTACACAAAATTATTGAGCTCTGTTTTCTCCTTATTTAGTGGGATGCACCCTCAAAGTTGCTTTCATAATAACATATAACACTTTTTCCCAATTTCACATTATAAACAAGAACCTGCGAAATTGTGCAGATACTGTAGTTGTGTCAGTAAACTTGCAGGCAGTGGCCCCCTAAACCACCTGTTCACGCCTCATTAACTTTTGATCAGATTGTTGAAAACTGCTCCTTCCCAAATGGGTGAGTATATACCCACCCGAGTTTGTCATAGGCAAACTCGGTCTGGTTTTAATGGGTGATTCAAGTAATGAAAAATTTATTTCTTAAGAACTCCTCAATATTTCATCTCAAACTTTTGCACACAGATCATACCATTTTGACCTCTTTCAATCGAAGTTTAATGTTAAAGCCCACGTACGATTGATCCACATTTAAACTACATGCATATCAATCGCATACGTTAGCTGTACATGTACTCCAATGAATAGCTCAGTGCAAAACCTGCGTGTCTATGAGAAGCACATGGCCCACTGTTGCACCCATATAGGGTTAAAGGTCCACAAAGCCCGATTCTGCATTTAGTCTTTGTTAGTCTTTAATACAGCCATCCATGAAAAACTTCAAATGTGAGCATTGTTGTCCGACGACAAAGATTTATTTTCCAATCTCACATAACCTTCAAACTTTCATCTCTGTAGTCATTATTGAACAGAATTTTGACAGTTTCATTGCATGAATTTTTGTTTGTTCAGAACAAATACATCAGTAGTGACTTCATCAAATTCTTAGTTCCCACTGACAACGACTTTAAAATTGTCTTAATTTTCAATTTCAAAATATCTTCAACCAAATTTCATCATAAATTTTTACTGTTGTGTAGGTTTTTAAAAAGTTTTCATTTTTTGCGCATTCAGAAAAACACATGTAACGGTGACCCAGAAAGACCATTGTGTTGCGCTGTCACTGCTGTATTTCTTCAATCTCTTCTCTACAGCATATAACACCTTGGGCTGTGCCCTTGTCCTCTTTTCGGCTAATTTTATTAACCATGCCGGGATGAACAGAATCAGAGACCGAGAATTAAACCTTGCACTAACTTTTCTCCTGACTAGTGTGTTAGCTTTTATCATTTTGTTTATTTGTTTTTGTGGTATTTTGATCCTGAAGTCATTTAGTTCTGTCTTGTTGATGACCATGTGGTCTTTTGTTCCTGTAGACTGTTTTTCTAACCTTTATGTTCTTCTGGGAATAATTGCTGTTCCTCAGCCTTGGGATACAGTAATTCTGCAGTAATACCAGTCAGAAACTTGTCAACATGGCCAACATGCAATAGATGGATAGTTAGACCGTGTCCGAATTAGTGGCTACATCTACAGCTACGACTAGATTTCCGCGTCATCATATATTGAATTATAGGACGTCCTTAGCAACACCCTTAGCAACATTTGTAGCCATAGCTGTAGCTGCAAATTCGGTTAGAACACAATACCATCAACAATGCTGACCTCCAACCCTTGCACCTGTCTCTGCTACATTTTTGACATCTTTGTAGTGTGGTCCTGTGGCAGAACAGCTTGTCAAACATTTTAAAGAATTTTTTGTTCAGTACATCAAGTTATCATGGAGATTGAAAACATTACCAACATCTCTTTCCTCAATTTTATGTCATTTGAACAGAAGACCCCTGCTAACACAGTATGTCAAAAGTCAACACAGCAATTTGTTGTTTAATAAACAATAAATAGAGGTTTTGTACTTTAATTTGAAACATTTGACATTTTAGATGGTTGCTAATTGTGGTGGCTCAGGTGATTTACAATTTTTGTTTCCTTCAGTAAAGGTCATTCTTGTCCAAGCAGCAATTCTCATATTTGGTCTTCACTAGTATTTCTTGTAACCCCAAAAATTAGCTGTTACATGATACTTACATGTACTTGACTCTCTCAGGTTTTACCACAAATCATAATTTCTTACAGAAAATCCAATAAAACACTATTTTATGTTTGTTTAATACTGATAAGTTATTTAGAGATATTATGAATACCAAATGTATTTTTTTGTTTTGTTCATGTTTACACAGATTCACAAGAGAAGAAACGAAAAAAGTGTGCTACTAAGCTGACACAACGCAAGAAGAGTAAAGTACGACCTTCAGGGTTACACGCCATTACTTCATATTCTGTGTCATCATCTTTACACTCTACATGCTCAGATGCATATGATATTTTAGATTAAGTACAGGAAATATGCACTACACGCAGGTTCCACTAGTTGAGTTAATTTGAAATTGGTGGCTAGTAGACCTAAATATTGACACTTGTGCAAAATATATAGACAATATTATGTAGGCCTAACACCGTTTCTTCCCAGAGCCCAATTTCATAGCGCTGCTTAACGGTAAGCAAATTTTCGTGCTAACTGTAGCAGAAAAATTTGCTTAAGCCTTAGCGTATTTCACAGGTTAGCAAGAAAATACGGCAGCCATCTTGCACGTTCACAATGGTTTTGCATTGTTACGTCATTCATTTTCGTGCAGTAAGCACCGGAAGGTTAGCATGCCTTTTCGTGTGCTTACGGTTAGCAGCGCTATGAAATAGAAACTCGTACGTAAACACAGAATCGACTGTTAAGCAGCTCTATGAAATTGGGCCCTGGTCTCTTTATTGTGCACTGTTGATGAATGATGATAATTTACACAATGACTACTTGCCAACAGTAACTTCACAATTATATTGTAACCTTGGGTGTGATCCCTGGCTATTATGGCAGTTACAGGCTAAATAGCTTCTGACAGCCACTCGGAACAAAGATATTGACAAAATAAGTTCAAATCCCGCTCTAGTTAATTTTTCTTTCTTTAACCCAAGATTATATCAGATCGCATCAAGACATAAAGTGTTCCTGTGCAGATCCCTTTTGGCAGACTTGTTGTTTTGTTTGGTCTGGTTGAAACTTGTGAAGTCAAATGTAACAATCCCTACTACCCAATGACCTTTCTGATGTCAATGCAAGACCTGTAACATGAGTAAACAATAGTTTGTTAATGCCTTGCGTCATCAAGATATATTTGCACCAAGGAAAAACTTGACTTCTGTTGTGTCTTTTTTGTTGAATATAATTTTCTTTGATAGGCTTACCATATTAGGAATGAATAGTATCTGAAAAAAAGTTAACGTAATTGCAGGTGTTTTGAACCTTACCTAATTTCCACTGAGTCAGGATGACGATGAACTACCCATACATTTCTTGTCTTATCTCCTAAAGTGTTGGAAGTAGGCAAGTTGGCAGATTTTGATGAGTTGTCATGGTCAAGGGTGACTTTGAAAACTTTGTAAATTGGAGCGGTGACTCAAAGGACCTCAATGGTATTTAACATTGTTGGTAATGGTTCCACTACAGTCTCGAAATATTGTCCAGTTTTTCTAAATAATGTGACTGTCCGGTGAAAGGACCTGTATAACTTGTTGTCTGCAATGTGTTTTGTTTACATTGCACACAGCAGCAATGCAGCAACGCAGCAAAGCGCAGTGCAAATCAACCATGAAAAATGCCTGTTAAAGGCATCGCCTGCAGTGTGCTGAATGCAGCAATGCGCGACCCATAACAACTGTCAACTAGACATGAGTTTGTTACGAACAAACACGGGGGTTTCGGCTTATTTTGAATTATAGTCTTTACTAATCTTCATATCCCAAAACGCTTCCGTGTTTAATAGTTCGAGGACTCCTTACGAGCAAGAGGGCGCTAAAACAAGTCCACTATTGTTAATTATGCCATCGTTAGATAAACCATAGCGAAGCGGTGAACAAAATGCATGAATGAAAGGTCCAAAGGGCGGAACGATGCCAGCGTGCAGCGCATAGGCTCTGCGTGGTGTACGAACCGTATCATATGTACAGTGGGTTTTACGTGTAATGTACACTGTAACGGCGATCGTTCTTGTTTCACGATACCTTGACGAGCGTTTTTAAATTGGTAATATTGTCAAGAAAGGAATGAAAAACACTTGAAACAACTGCTGCTGGATCTAAGTTAGAGCACAGGCTTTCATTTGATGCATTGTTTGTGTCTTTTAAGACTAATTCCTGAGATCGAACGATAACAAATTTCACGGGTTAATGCTATGAGAATTTTTCGAATGGA
Source organism: Plazaster borealis (assembly GCA_021014325.1). Classification (NCBI taxonomy): domain Eukaryota; kingdom Metazoa; phylum Echinodermata; class Asteroidea; order Forcipulatida; family Labidiasteridae; genus Plazaster; species Plazaster borealis. The sequence goes on from CM037463.1 coordinate 14,807,491, forward strand.
AAAATAATAATAATACGAAAAATGAAAAAAACAATCTCGGCGAAAACAAAGGTGGTTTCAGAGATGAGATCCGATAGCATGCAGACAGACACCACTGGCCAAATTATAGAGAGATTTTCACAATTTGATAATGATTAGCAAGTAATATTATGGCAATACTGTGGACCAGTGTGGCAACTTTAGAATAGTAAATTCTTCACCAAATAAGAAGTATGGACACAGATGATATGATCTTGCTCACATATGATTTTACCACATCATGACCTTTGCACCTCATTTTCTTTGTGACACAAATGGTTTCCATAAGCACTGAAGATTTCTTCAGCATGAAATTGGTACTGTGTAAACTGGATGTAGACTCTGAAAATCATTAACAAATAAAGGGCGTGTCTCTGCAAGTTCATATTAAATGCATTACAAGTTGTAAAATTAGCACAAAAGATATACATTCCAAAACTGTTTTCCATGGTTAACCACATCATGTCGAATGACGTCTGTAGACTCAAATTTGTTGGGACAGACTTACGGCTAATGTTTTTCAATGCCAGGAACAACTTTGAATTTTCCTCCATTTTTTGCTGACATTGGAAGGTTGACATTTTTATCCACCAGACTTTTCAGTGTGTAGCGTGTTGAGGCAGGCACCTACCATGATACGCTTGATTTCACCATACAAAAAGTGACAACAGGTTCTGGGAAAACTTGCCTTGTAAAATCCCTTTCCAGGGGGTTATTGTGTAACCCCCAATTCCAGAATTTTGTCCTGTTGTTGAACAAAAGTGGCATATGAGAATGAACTGGCTGCCACCAATGTTCTTCTTTATATTTGGCTCAATGGGAGGTAAGTCCGAGTGTTCCGAGATTCTAGCATACCATAGCAGATTTTCGGCTGTGGCTTACGGCTGAGGTTGTGCGAATCACAGTGAATGCCTACTAAATTTTCTCACATGACAACATAAAATCCCAGAACTAATTATGAGCATCTTTGTTGTCTTTCCTTTGTCAAGTCAGGGTTTTATTGTGGTAATACTATTCTCAAAAGAAAACGATTACTCGAGAAGCTCATAAAAATTCTGAAAAATAATACCACAGTTGGGCATGGAAATTTCTTTTTAAATAGAGACGTGAAGTGGATAATTTACTATGGGATAGTAGTAAGAATAAAGAAATAAAACAAAAGATTTTCAAACAAAAATCATCTCTTGAACTGCAGATCTCGGGTTTCTCTTGAACTGGAACCAGAGTAGAGAGTCAATGGAGGGTTTTCAGATCGCATGTAAACATTAGAGGCATAGCATGTGAGCTTTAAATTAAACTCAAGGATTTCATCATATTGAATGAAACAAGACATTGAAAAAGTGTTTAGATGTTGCTCAAAAGTAAAGGGATGGTCAACCCATTGCGAAGGACCAGTATTTAGTAGAGGTTAATTAATCAGCAGAAAAGGCCCATACCAGGAGGGCAATTTGTCCACAAACTGGAGTGTACTACTGAGGATAGCTTGCCTTAAAGCCTAACCCAGATGTTTAGTGGTTCAGTTCAGGAAGTGCAGTTGAAACAAATAAATTGGAAATAGCTAGTAAAAGTAAAGGCATACTGGCCTAGAGTACCATTCCTTCTTTTTGCCCCATTGTACATGTAATGGTCACCAGTTCCAAGTTCGCTAGAACTTCAGTATATTCAAGTGCTTTTATTTGACCCAAACATACAGTATAGAGTAATTTAAATATTATTATTTTGTTGTTGTTATATATCTTAGAAGTTTATTTAATTAATTGAACAATTAATGTACATGGCACATGCTTTGAAAACACTTGTAAAGATTAGGGCTGGCAAGTTTGTTCAAAATCAGTCAAGTTTTGAGTAAGAATGCAGTCCGAGTCCAAAACTAGCTGTTCTTTTGAAAAGAATTGAGTGTATGAACATATTAAATATTTGGAAAAGAAAATGCTAGAAAATGTTGTGATTCAGACATTCACAGAAAATCTGTGAGAAGACACTCTGGAGCCTTTGATAATTTCAGAATGCAAAAAAATGTTTGCCTTGTCACTGTATTCGAATCCCACCTGAGTAGTATGCTTTTGATTGGTTTTTCCTGCGGGACATACCAAGGTTCAACTCAATCAGACTTGTACTTCCGTAGATATGCGACTTCAAAAAGTGCACCTTAAGTGTGATGTCATGTGACACGGGATGACGTCACCATGACCTCATATCAATTTTCACCTGTAAGAGATTTTATCAAATAAATTTGATACAATCCTTTATACTTGGCAAGGTACAATTTGGGTGCACTTAATCATGCTGAAAGTTCAGTACATTCCTCGAATTCCAAATTCGGAAAGTTACAGATTCTTCCTCCATTCCCCATTATTTGGATGATTTTTTCTTTTCTCGACTCACATGAGGGCTGTAAAGTCATCATGGAGGAGTTTTCCAGAATGTGCTAGGTCACTAGGTTTGACTAGGTCACTAGGTGTTCCCCTTGCCACTGAGAAAATTGTAGGCCTGCAACAAGCATTGATTTATCTAGGCTTGGAAATAGACTGACAAAGGATGCAGGTGCACATGACTCTTGGTAATAATAATAATAATAATAATAATACAAGACATTTATATAGCGCATAATGCAGGAGCCTCTATGCGCAACACAAAACATAAAACAATGAAATGAAATATATAAAGCAACTTGTTCCCAAAATTTTGATTCAAACAAATGAGTCTTTAAAAGTCCCTCTTTAAAAATCTGAAGAGAGTCTGCTTGGCGAATATGAAGAGGTAAGTCGTTCCATAACGAAGGTGCAATGAAGTTGAAGGCTCTTTGACCAAAGAATTTAGTGGAAAAAGTGGTTTGCGTTGGTAGGGATTGGCCAGCAGAACGAAGAGGGAGAACAGGAATATATTTATGGAGAAGATCAGATATATAGTCAGGAGATAGGCCATGAAGAGCTTTGAAAGTGAGAAGATTTAACTTATACGTGATGCCCAATTTGATTGGGAGCCAATGGAGTTCTTGTAAGATAGGTGGTATATGTTGAGAACGAGGTGTGCCTGAGACGAGGCGAGCAGCTGTGTTTTGAACTTGTTGAATTTGAGAAAGTTCTCTATCTGACAGTCCAGTGAGAAGAGACTTGCAGGAGTCGAGTCTAGAAGTGACAAAGGCATGTACAAGTAGCAGAGTGGAATTATCATCAAGATGGCGTCGGATTCAACCTATTTTTATAAGGTTTCTGACAACACGAGATAGTTGAATAATGGACTGTCCAATGTTAACTTCAGCAGGAGGCATGTTAGTAAAACGTGAGTTAAAAACGATGATTTCAGTTTTAGCATCCTTTAGAGCAAGTTTCTTTGATAATGACCAAGATTTTATGTCATCAATACCAGCCTTAATTTTTTCCAAGGCTATGTCACGACCCGCTGGATTATAGGTAAGATAAAACTGAGTATCATCTGCATATTTTCCCAATTTTTGCAGCACGGTGGGCATGCCCTTGTTTTTCCAATTACAGTACATGTGGTTCGGGAGTTTGTGGCTTGACTGTCACTATGCCAATTAACGCCTTCCACAATATCGACATATGACGCCAGGGTTAGTAATTTTCACAAAATTCATGGTTTCCAGGATCCAACCAAAGGTTTCATAATTACGAAGCTGCTTGAGGGCACCTGTCATGCTGCTCCTAAGCCTGAAACCCAGTTACCAATTTCTCTTCCAATTTTGTGGGATATTCTGGATGCCTTGCCTTTTGCCTGTACTACACAGTATGAGGTTACAACATTCAGGGCCGCTTTACTGTGTGCTTTCTTTGGTTTTATGCGGCTGGGAGAATTCACTGCTAATTCGAAACTTACAATGCAGCCATCCGCCCTGCGAGTGGGGGAAGTACGTTTTTGTTTTTCACAGCAAGAAACTTGGTTGCCAATGTAGTAAATCGAATCAACTGGGGCCCCCTCAAAATATTCACCTAGCACAAGCTCAAGATCTTGAGTTTTGTCCAGTCTCAGAACTGCACAGATTTCCCACCAGACGCCCAAAATGCCAAGGTATCCTTTTTTGTCACTTTGATGGGGGTCCCCTCACTAGGTTCCAGTTTGGTTCAGTGTTACAGAAAGCATTGGTCCAATTAGGGATGGGGGGACTAAATTTAAAATCGCACTCATTTCAGATTGGTGCAGCCACAACTGCTTTTGAGTTGGGGATCCCCTTATCTGACATTCAGAACCTGGGCCGTTGGCGGTCATAGGCAGTGGTGCACTACATTTGTCCACATGGCCTATAGAAACCTTAAAGCCCGGTTCATACACGTGAAAGCGAATTTTTGTGATGCAATCATCGGAATGCGCTGCTTTTCCCAATTGTGACCAGGGCATTGACCGTCCATTAACGGTGTAATTTTGGACCTGGGAGTCCATTGGTAGTTTGGGACCTGGGAGTCCATTGAAGATACAAACTTGTGGACCTGGGACTAGTCCATTGACAATAAGATTGGACCTGGGAGTCCATGGACCTTAGAGTCCTTCGGGCCTGGGAGTCCAATTCTGATAAAACTTTTTGTGACCTGGGCATCCAGGTTTATAATATTTAAAGTTTATATTGTTTGAAGGTTTTATGTAAGGTTTTAAGTATGCCAGCTTACCAAAACAAATCGGTATCTGGCGAAACCATGATAAAAAACAGTATTAGAAGGTGTTTATTGTTCAAATTCCCGCCGAGTCCAAGTGTAACTTGTCCCTGTCTATGGACATACAAAGATTCAACTCAATCAGACTTGTACTTCCGTAGATATACGACTTAAAAAAATGCACCTTTAATGTAATGTCATGTGACATGTGATGATTTCATGATGACATCACGCTGTATATGACCCACCAAGCTTTTTTATTTATGATGTCACCATGATGTCATGCCATTTTTTTTTCTTGAACAAGTCCCTGTCTATGGACATACTAAGATTCAACTCAATCAGAATTGCACTTCCGTAGATATATGAAATCAAAAAATCAAATTTGTCAAGGTACAAGATGGTAAGTAACTTATCGCCTTTGAGCGAAAGCCAGAATTACATCTATTGGTCATGCACAAATAGTCTGTACGATAAGTATATTGGTCCTCTACCGGTTAGAAATCCAATAACAAGGTACATATTTCACGGTATTTGCTTGACTCAAGTAAGTCTCAATCTCGTATGGGTCTCGTAGTGCATTAATGTCATGAATTGAATTGTGAAATGTAAAGAACAGTTTAAAGTCACAGGGCAATGCAAGACTCAGGACTTAAACAATTAAATTGATTCTCAGAAAACACGTTTTATGAAGAATAAATAAATGAAGTTTAATCATAAATGCAAAAATAAAGAACTGCATAGCAAATTATTTACAAAGCAACAAAATGTGCATGCTTAATATAATTGAATTTCATGATTAGCAATCAATCAGGGTTATAATCTTAGTGCAAGAGCAATAAGCAGGATTAATGATGGCAAACTTAAAAGCAACTTAAAGCAAGAAAGCCAACATAACTTGCGAGGATATTTTCATGCCTAAATTAAAACTACAAAGGTAACAATTTAAAGACAATGATGAGCGTGATGAATGCCAGTTTCCTTGTTAGGCTGTGCCTCATGCCAAAAACCCTGCGAGTTTAAAGATGCACAAAAGAAACTCGCTTCAATCAAGAGAACTTGAAATGACTTTAGATAGCAGAAAAATCTAACTTTGCCCAAAAGCACAATTGAATGTTTTTGAGAATGGCAGGTTTACTTAAAGGAGGTTGAGAGTACCGGGTGACAAACCCCCTGGTTTGGCTAAGGAAACTGGCTCGGGTAGTAATAATAACGGAGACTTATAATGCGCCATGTCTGTCACATAGTGACACTCCTGGCGCAGGACCCTTAACTAAAACTGACATGTGAGAACCATAACTACTTGTTAAAAGAGGTGGGTTTTGAGTTTGTTCTTTAATGTGAGGTAGGAAGTCTCCTTACTCAGTTTGATGGGTAGTGAGTTCCATAAGGAAGGACCGGACCAAGAGAAAAATATGTTTCCCCAGGAGTGATGTGTGAGCGGTTCTCGAAGAAGATTTGTGTCGGAGGAACGAAGGCATCGGTTTGGTTCATGGCATTGTAGCAGCTCTTGAAGGTAGATGGGTGCTGTCCCATGGAGAGAGCAGAAAACCAGGACCAATAACTTGAAGACAATTGGCTGATGTACAGGAAGCCAGTGAAGTGCATTGAGGACGGGGGAGATGTGCGAAGTTCTTCTGGTAAGTGTAACTAATCTGGCAGCAGAGTTCTGAAGGCACTGGAGGCACTGAATTTGATAATCTGGTAAGTGTATTAGGATAGCATTAGCAAAGTCCAGGCGAGAGGATATAAGGGAGTGAACCAAGCATTCAGTTGTCTTGCGAGTAAGATACTTGCGGATGTGTGATAGATTACCTAGCAAATGGAGGAAATGTGGCTATTAAGAGTCATCTCTGAATCAATGACAGCACCCAGATTGCGGCACTTCTCCTTGGGGGGGATCTCCGAATCTCCAAATCTGATGGGTTGTCTAGGAGAGATCTTCTTCTGGGTGGACTTAGAACCAAAGATTATGACTTCCGTTTTTTCATCATTCAGTTTCAGGTTATTCTGGGACATCCATTCTGATACACATTGTTCCAGGCAGTTTGGTGCTCAGACCAGGTTTTCATCAGTTGGGGAGAATGAAATGAATCACTGAAAGTCATCCGCATATGAGTGGAAGTTGATGCCATGCGAGCGGATGACAGCTCCAAGTGGTTGTGTGTAAACTGAGAACAAGAGCGGTCCTCCAACAGAGCCTTGTGGGACTCCATGTCTTTGAGGTGTTGGAGGGGATCTTGTGCCGTTGACTGAGGTACACTGAAGACGATCGCTAAGGTAGGAACCAAACCAGCTCAGCGCCAGTGATGTAACGTCAAAAGTCTCTAGCCGCTCGGTCGGAACAGAACAGAATGCTTCCAGGGTCGAAGGCAGCCCACACATCAAGTAGAACCAGTGCAGTCACCCTACCATGGTCCATCTGTCGCAATATGTGATCTGTCAAACTCACTAACACAGTGTCCACACTATGGTTACTCCGATAGGCTGATTGGTGGTTATCAAGTAACTGGTTTTCATCAAGATGATTAGTGAGTTGAGAGAATGCGACACGTTCCAAAACCTTTGGGAGGAAAGGTAGATTCGATATGGGCCTGAAGTTTTGAAGAGAGTTACGGTCTAAGCCAGGTTTCTTAAGTACTGGATGTACTTCTGCTACCTTTAATTCAGAGAGACAGGGACAACACCGCACTTAAAGCTTGTATTGATGATGGAAGTGAGGGCGGACACAACAGCTGAGAGACACTTTTTCAAGAGATCAGTAGGCATAGGATCGAGATTACACGTCTTTGCAGGAGATCTAATAACAATAGACTTTACTTCCTCAACAGTAACAGGTCTAAGGTGGTCTAGAGTTGTTTCAGGAGGAAGTGATGGCAATGATGAAGAGGGGGCTCTGTTGGTAGCTGATGCCAGTCCATCACAGATAGCTGATACTTTGTTCTTATAGAATGTACTGAACGTACATGCCAGTTGCTCAGCACCGTCATGGTCAGGGAGTACAGAGACGTTCTTTCGGTTTAGAAGATCATTGGCAAGGCGGTAGAGTTTTTTGGATTCGCCAGAACAGTCATCAAAAAGATCCTGGAAATAAGATCGCTTAGCAGGTCGAATCAGGGACTAGACTTTCATACGTTGTGCCATGTAGATCTGATGATGGATGACTATTTAATTGACATGGTGGTAGTCAGAAAAGTAGTGGTCCACACGTTGCTGGTCCGTCGTCCTGCCTCCGGCCACACCTTGGAAGTCTTCAGGGTCCGGCGTCCACATCGAGCATCGTCTACTCCCCACGGTGTCAATTGGTACTCTATAGTACTCCCAAATTTCCCAAAATATATACTAGTAATAAATCTAAACAAAAGATACACCTGGCATACAGTGCCACCTACATGCTTGACTACCGGTACTTACAACTTTGCGCTACTGTATTTACGTTGGAATGTTATAATTATCAAAAGGAATTTGACGTTACAAAACTCTTGCAAAGATACATGTGTCCTCCCCCCCTATAATTCGAACTGTAGTTGGCACTTATTCCAAGAATTCAAACACTTTATTATGTTGGCACTTATGACATGCATGATTCATATAGAAGATCTATCACCAATGCGAATGAGACTGGATGGAGTCTATGTAGCGCGCATCAACAATTGGGCCTGGTGGAATTTGGGCCGTAACCCTGAGTCGTTCCTCTAAATACTTCAGCAGGAAAGAATACACTTTGCGCACCTCCGGTGCCATGTTGGCAAGGGCCTCCTGTACCGAGCCTCTCGGGTGTGAAGCCAGGAACATTGCCTTCTCCATTTTGCCCCACTGGTTAACTGTCGCGAAACTCTCAAAATGAATTATGTAGTCGGCCCTTGAAGAAACTTCATGTCTCCAAGTTGGCTGGGATGACTAGCTGCCTGTTGACAACTGCCTTGGAATCCACTACCTTGGGCTGTGTGGTGCGCAGCCCCGCCTCATTGACTGGTACGTTGCAACTCCTATTGACGAGCTCTGCTCCATCGGATTGCTCCTTGCAGGACCATTCCAAGGGCTCCGCCCCATGAGGTTGAACATTTCGGAGCTTACTACCCGGCGCCATCCCGGGCAGTTGCTCCATGCGAAGCTGATCTGGTGTATCCACCGATGCAGAGAAGAGCGGTCCAGAGTGGGGCCGTGCACAGCATGGGGCTGCTCTGAATTTGTCAGATGGGACGGCTCCAAGTGGATCCATGAGACCAATGTGAATGCCTGTGAAACAGCTAGCCACAGCGCTTTTGCAGTATACACAGTTTACATACAGGTAAATATGTGCGTGAGTTTTAACATTCGATTTCGACCAGAAGTTAAGGTCAAACTGGTATTATGTCTGTGCAAAAGTTTGAGCAGGCTCAAGGACCTACAACCTGATGTAAAATTGTTGACTAAATTATGAGTTATTTTTGAGATATGAATTTTTGAAATGTTCAACTTTCGGTTTGAACCGGAAGTCAAATGAGGTCGCACTCTGTGTGGCGTTTGTTAAGTTTTTAAAGACCTTTACAATAATATATAGATTGTAAAAATCCATTGTGTGGTTCATGAGTTATGATTTTTTCAAATATTAAACTCAATCATGACGTCACTACATTGGTGTCTCTACTAATAATCCAAGCACTTATATTGTGTTCTTACGCAAAAAGGTATCACACCGCTTTACACAAAATAATTACAACAATCAACAGCACAAAAGGAATGAGAATGAAATAAATAACCTAAGAGAAATAAGTCTGGAAAAGGTGAGTTTTAAGCGATGTTTTGAATTCAGTAAGTGAAATGGCATGACCTATTTGAAAAGGAAGATTGCTCCAAAGGTTTGGAGCAGCTGCATATACCTTTGGCAGAGTATCTGTTTTGAAGTTTTGTGAGAATCTTTGTATCAGTGCTGGAACGGAGTGTGTGATTAGGCTGGTATGGGGTGACAAGTTCAGTGAGGTAAGGAGGAGCACTTTTATTCCATCATTTATGCGTGGTGGTTAACATCAACATACCTTCTTCAATATGAAGCCAGTGGAGTTGTTGAAGGAGGTGCGAGACATTGGTCAGACTTCTTTGCCATATAGATGAATTTGGGAACCCTGTGTTGGAGTCGTTGGATGCTTTATTGATGTCCTTGCTGGACAATCTATAGAGATCAGAGTTTCCATTGTCTAAACGAGATGCGACAATAAAGCATGAACAGCGTGGTGACATCTTGTTTCATCTATCAGGCTACGTACACGTGAAAGGTTTCTCCGATGCAAATTGATACATCAACAAGAAGGCACTTCCCAGTTATTTTGGCAGACTTGAGAGAGGAAAGCACCCCCCTCACAAAAATTTCCAATTCAACTTTCCAATTGGAATTTTTCCAATGTTGTGTTTTGGCACAAAACCATTCTATTACAGAAAATACGTCACCTCCGATACCTACATATGCATTTCTATGCATGCGCAAGGAATTTGCTGACACCAAAAACAAATGCTATGACGTCACCCACACACTGCACCTCCCAGTAGCACATACAAATTGTCCCCTCTTATTTCAGCATGCGCTACGTGTACACACGTTTTTAGGTTTGCTCCTAGCGATACACTTTGCAAGCGTAAAGATTCTATTTCCCACACGACATGACTGAACCAAAATCCAAGAAAAAGACAGCGAATCACAAAAATACCTGCCGTTCCAGTGGTAGTTCAGCGTCACCACCTCTGGACTTCGATATACATTCCTCCTGTTTCCGTTGTCGTCTTTGTGCACAGGATAACCTTTGCGGAATCTGTTCGAGCTGGACGTCTGTAATGGAAATCCTTCACATCGTGGCTAGTTAGTCACGGCAGTTCCTACACTCGGATGGGATACCACAGCCCCCCTTCTTGTGAATACTACACCGTCTCAGGCTCATGTAAGCAGTCCTCCTTCAGAGAACAGTCGCCCTACTCCCGCCTCGTCGGAGAGACAGAACGACTTTCCTCGCCGGGCTGAGCCGGGAAATCAAGCACTTCGACTGGGCGTTCCGCCTTGGGCGTACTTCCCTAACGACCCTCGTCTGTATGGGCCGACGCCCTCGAGCACCTTTCCGGCGTACTACCATCCGGAGATGTCATACCATCATTGCAAACGGGGCCCTGGTACCAGCCAGTATGATACTCGCAATTATTCCAGAGGCCACGCTCCACTTTCTTCGTCTCGTGATGGTGCCTACCACTCTCAACGCTACGACAGAGATCACCTTCCCGTCTCCGTTCTGGGGATTTTTCCCGTTCCTGCTCCCGTTCCCGATCGCCTATCAGGTCGCCTCCACGCGGCCGTTCCGGCTCTCCGCCTTACCCCTACATGCACGGCCGTCCTTCGTCTTTTTCACCGACCTCCAGTGAATCAGATCTAGCCAGTCGGGAGCCCGAATTTACTTTGATGTTCCATCGGGGCAAGGTGATCATCCCAGAAGTGGGTAAGGTTTTACAGTTTCCCCCTCCTTCTCCTATAGAGGCCTCCCGCTCCTCCTTCCGGAGAGAGACAGCTAGACCCACTCCTCCTCCGAATTTTGCACTTCCCTTTGACAGTTTTTCGGCGGACATCATGGATAAAGCCTTTTCTCTCATTCAGAAGAAAAAACATACCCAAATCTCTCCCACAGAGCATTAACTCTTTAAAACAAAAGAGGATGACTCCAATCAATTCTTCACTGTCTCAACAATTTCTTCAGTAGTCAAAGACAAATTGCGTTGTTCCAACCCTTCCAAGAGAAACCTCTTCCTAGACAAACGCACCAAGGATCTTAATTCTAACTTAGAACAATTAGATCGTCATCTGCGTCTTGGGGCTCAGGTCTCAAATTTTTCCATATTACTTTCAGATTGCCTAGCCAGTGCTTCTGATGACCCGTCACTGGTTGACCCCGATCTTCTCCCAGTCATGTTCAAGTTTATGGATGACTGCCTAACCTCTTGCTTACGAGCCTTTGCCACCAGTTCAGCTATCTCCTGCTCCCTCCGTAGATCACTGATACTTGATCAAATGTTCTGGCCCTCTCAAGGCTCCAGAGAGCACTTGGAAGACCTCCCTCTCCTCGGGAACGACCTGTTTGACAACAAATTTGAGGGAGTCATGCTCAAAGAGGCTAAACGACTGAAGACAGAGGAAAGAATCGACTTACGACGCCCTTCCTCTTCTTATAATCGCACAAAGGAAAACCAGGGTCACCGTAATTCTTTTCGTCACTCATACCCTAACCAACATCGACAAGCCAAAGTCTCCTTCGCCTGGACTCCAACCAAACCTAATATCAATCTCCGACCCCTCAATGCCTTCATCAGACCGAAACATTTTCGGATGGAAACCCTGGCCACTGTCCTGCAATCCCTCCCCCAGGGCTGGTGGGCTGTGACCCTGGACCTGAAGGACGTTTATCTTCATATCCCCATCTGCAGAGACAATCAGAGGTTCTTGCAATTCACGAACCGGAACATCACTTACCAGTTCCAGTGTCTTCCTTTTGGCCTGTCTACCACACCACGGGTCTTCACCAGGGTTACCAAGGTGATAGCAGCAGCTTTACGCCGACAACATATACGCCTTTACATGTATCTCGACGACTGGCTCATCGTGGGCCCTTCACGAACAGCCACTCTTCAGGCCTTGTCAAAGACTATCCAGCTTACCCAAAAATTGGGCTTCATCGTCAACCAGGACAAGTCTTCCCTAGTCCCTTCTCAGAACCTGATGTTCCTCGGTGCCTCCCTCAACATAACTACGGGCAGAGCCTCTCCTTCACTGGAGCGTTGCAGAGTTCTGGAGGAATGCATTCAACTCTTCCTCTCTTCAGCAACACTACCAGCTCGACTTGGCTTTGTCTCTTGGGGTTCATGGCAAGCCTCGTGGACCTTGTGCCTTGGTACAGAATGCACATGCGACCTCTTCAACTGCATCTGCTTCACCACTACCGCCCACGAAGGGATCCCATCTCTATTCTGGTTCCAGTGAACCCCAATCTGCGATCCCATCTCAAGTGGTGGCTCTCTCATCAGAACCTCCTCCTCGGAACAGTTTTCCCCCCCTTTCCGTCAGTGACCTTGACCACAGATGCTTCGAAGGCAGGCTGGGGAGCCCACCTGGACGACCTCTCCCTAGCAGGGTGTTGGTCTCCCTCAGAGCAGTATCTTCACATCAATCTGCTGGAACTCCTGGCCGTTCAAAAGGCCCTCCAGTCAGCTACAAGCAGGGTGAGGAACCACTTAGTCCTTGTGAAGACAGACAACTCCACCGTAGTGTCTTACTTAAACTCCCCTTCCCTCTGCATGCTAACCTGGAGCCTACTTGGTGCATTCCCCATCAAATCTCTCTACAAGCGAGCCTCCTCTCCGGGAAGGAGAACATCATAGCGGATGCCCTTTCACGAGGGAGAGCAATCCCCACGGAATGGTCCCTCCACCGCCCGGTGGTCAAACAGATCTTCAAACGTCCTAGACACCCCACACATAGATCTCTTTGCCTCTCACCTCAACAATCAACTTCCGGTATTCTGCTCCCGGCATGCTCACCCACAGGCTTGGGCTACATACGCTCTGAGCATCAACTGGTCGGGCTACCTGGGGTATGCTTTCCCCCCCCCCATCTCCCTCCTACCCCAGTCTTATCAAAGATCGACCAAGAGAGGTGCAAGATAATCTTAATAGCCCCCCTCTGGCCAAGACAACCATGGTTCCCTCAACTTCTGAACCTCCTCATTCGACCTCCCATCATTCTACCAAAGCGGCCGGACCTTCTCACACAACCCGTGTCCGAGATGCTGCACCCAGATCCAGACAGTCTTCATCTTTGTGCTTGGATGCTATCAAGTCTTCCCTCCAAACGGCTGGCCTTTCTAAAGACGCTGCTTCCCTTGCAGCAAAATGTAGACAACCGTCCACTAGAAGAACGTATGACAATCACCTACACCACTTCTTCGGATGGTGTGCCAAGGAGGGTTTCGATCCCAACTCTGCAACTGTAACTGTCATAGGGGATTTTCTACTTCATCTCTTTAAGTCTGGCCTCCAGACTAGCACCATTCGAGGCTACAGATCAGCCATCGCAGTAGTACATCACAGGTTTGACGATGGCTCTACTCTGTCCAATAGTACTGCTTTATCTCAACTGATAAAAGGCATGTTTTTAGAGAGACCACCTATTAAGAAACTCACTCCTTCTTGGGACCTCGGCACTGTCCTTCACAGGTTGACGAAGCCTCCCTTTGAACCGGCTCGGTCTTCTTCCCTACACAACCTCACGGTCAAGACTGTCTTCCTGTTAGGGGCCTCCACAGCTCGCCGCAGAAGTGAAATCCATGCCCTTTCAATAGAACCTGGCCACTTGCGCTGGGAACATGGAGGCGTTCGTCTGGTCCCACATATCAACTTCCTAACCAAAAACCAATTACCAAGTTTTTCCCCGCCAGACATATTCGCCCCGAGCTTGACCTCATTTTCAAGTGTCCCAGAGGATAAACTTTGGTGCCCCGTTCGTATCCTTAAATTTTACATAGCACGCACCAAGGAGCTTCGCCATAAACACTACACAAATCTTCATCACTACAGTCCGTCCGTTCAACCCAGCCTCCACTACCCAGCCATACTACCCAGCCATACTACCAGCTTCAACCTCTCCACCCTCTACTGCCCAGCCCCGGGGGTCTCTGCCTGGTCCAGCAGCTCAACCAGACTTACCAGGCGAACTGTTGACGGGAGCCTTTAATAGCACCCCAGGTTCACACTCAGCCATACCACAGGTGCGCCTAGTACCTACTCTGGCATGGAACACACCCCCTCAATCAGTTGCTGCTTCAGTCAAAGCCCACCAAATGAGGAGCATGACTACCTCATGGGCTCATTTCCGGGGTGTTCCTATTACAGATATTATGCAGGCAGCTTGTTGGAAAAACTCCTTAACCTTCACATCCTGCTACCTGCGAGATGTTCTTCAGTCTAAGGGGCACATGGGCAGACAAGTTTTGCAAGCAGCAGCACGTTCTTCAGCCCAGAAACACCGCAGGACTGTCAACTCATCCTCATAAGAGCTTTTGAGTACAGCTAACCGGTATGTCTTAACTCCTTTGTTTACATCTAATATAGACATGTACCAGGCTCAGTTAAGGCATCCTTTCTAGGGCTCCACACTGCACTTACCCCCCCCTTTCAGTTTTGACTCGGCGCTACTCTGCATTTGAGGTATCGGAGGTGACGTATTTTCTGTAATAGAATCTCCCTAAATCTGTAGGGATTTCCTATTCTATCTAAGAAAATACTCACCTCCGATACCATCCCACCCAGATGAGTATTCTAAAAATAAACCAGAAGGTGAAATAAGAAGGACGGCCTTTGTTTTTGGTGTTGGCGAATTGCTTGCGCATGCGCATAAAAATGCATATGTAGGTATCGGAGGTAAGCATTTTCTTAGATAGAATAGGAAATTCCTACAGATTTAGGGAGAATTGGACTCAATTGTAAAAATTTTCCAACTGAACCCAATTGGTCTCAATTGGGAAAAAATTCAAACGATCTCCAATTCAATATAATCAAGCCAACTGAGTCCAATTTGATTCCAATTAGAAATTCAGTACTCCAATATCCAAATATGGACATTTTGGGAAGAGGAAATTTAGTTTTCAAGTTGCTTACCCTCACAATCATTGGTGAACAACAATCAAGGTTTATGCAGTGACCCAAGTCTTGCTATGAACTTGCTAGTTACTTCCATATGCTTCGTTCCAAGTATACACTTTTGGGGCTTTACTTTCTACCCATGGTGTGTAATTTTGAAAAAGTAAATTGTTTCAGTTGAACTACCTATTTCACACATATAATTAAGTGTAAACTACTGTGCTGTTATACCTGCAATGGTTTTGAATAAACGTCGAGCTCTATATTTGTGCATAATTAATTAGATCCCACCATTTTTTTTTCCAATTGGAGAAATGACAAAATAACCAATTGGACAAAATAACCAATTGGACCAAGTAACCAGTTGGACCAAATAACCAAATGTTTGTTTGCTTTTGCCTACATCTACATTTCAATGCCAAGTGTAGAATCAAACTAAAAAATAAACATTGATTTACATAAATCTCACTAATACAGTGATCAGCTATTGAATTGGAAATTAATTTTCTCAGAAAATTAATATAATCCAGTTGGAAATTTGATGAAAAGCAATGTCACTATGGCTGAATACAAACTGTTTGCTTTAACTGAATTAATACTGGAATAATATATGGCTTATGCACAAAAGTTTGAAATAACCAATTGGAAGTATGGTTTCACTGGGATTTTAAGTAACTCCAAATTACATGTATGCATAAATAATTGTACAAATTGAAGTTGCCCCCCCCCAAAAAAAACCCCAGTTTGATGCGATTGGACATTAATTGGACTATAACATTCCTATACAGTCACTTGAACAACATGCATTTGTATCCAATTGGAAAATAATTGGACAGAGATGATTTCAATTGGAAAATTACAAGTCCAATCAATTCCAATTTAAACTTACTCAACACCAACTAAGTCCTACATAATCAAATTGGATTTCCAAATGAAATGGGTTGGTTAAAAATTCCTCCTGTTTAAAACTCAGTGTTCAAATTCAAACCAACTCAGTGCCAAGTGCATCCAATTCAGTCCAATTGGATAACCAGTTTGAATGAGTTGGTCATTTTGGTACCGATCATTGGACCACTGAGAAAAAAAGAGAGTAGTTTATACCCAGTGGGCTTACAGTTCAAAAACTTATGGGGATAATATCCAACCCCACTCAAGGGATTTACACCACTGCAATTAATTAATTATAAATCCAGTTGTCACACATTGGAACAATATTCCAATTGGGAAATAAAATTTCCAAATGGAATATTAGGAGGTGAAATTTCCAATTGGTAGAAACAAATTCCAACTAATTCCAATTCAAGTAAATCAAACCAACTGACTCCAATTGGATTTCCAATTGGACTGAGTTGGTCTAAGATTTTATTCCAATTGGAAATTCAATATTCCAATATAAACCAACTAACACCAACTCAATACCAACTCAATCCAATTCTTTCCAACTGGATATCCAATTGGAATTAATTGGTAATTTTGGTAAGGACCCAAAAAGTCACAAAGAGAAGGCAAATTCTATATAATGGTTTTGCTTTTAGGCCTATTTTGATTTGATTTTTATGTTAGCGTAACCAGACCGACCCTAAAAATATGGCCGACCCTGGATATATATATTTTTTTCCACATTTTTTCCCCCAGCTGAAGTTTTTTCAATGATTAACAAATCCTACCGCGAAGCCGACAGTGAAAAAAAAAATTGACATCCTTTTCTTTATTTAATGTCATACGCTTACCTGAAAATACGCTTTCGTTCACCTGAACAACAAAAAATGATTCAAGATTTAATTCAAATAATGAACTTCGTTCCCTCAAAATCAGATTTTATTTAAAATTCACCTTTTCACCTTTTCCCATCTGTCCCTACTATCACATATCCAAGATTCTTTGCAATATTTGTCAGAAAACTTTTTCAACACTTTCAATAAAGACGATTGCACCGTCACTATCATAACAGTACAGACTAAAAACCCTTGTCAAACAAAACGTCAATAATGGTCAGGCTCCCTACCCCTCCCACAAGCTCGGCTAGACAGGCAAGCTGGGGAGTTCATACTCCTGGGGCTTGTCTCTCTGGCCCCATGAGACACGGCACCGGCTGTACGGGATATGCCCCAAGGTTTATGTTCCTCTAGCTTCCAAGCTTTGATTTTTCATCATTATTTACAACTTGTATCCATAATCTGAATACATAGTCTCTTGTCAAATACTAATGAATAATTGTTAAAAAAACAATATTTAAATTTGGTTCAGTAATTCGTTACTTCTATGCGGCTGGAAGTAAAACTAACTCCGAAGATCACGTGATTTATCCCAACCACTTTTTGGTAAGGATAAATCAAGTGACCTTCATTTTTTGAAAAATGCTTGAAAACAGCGAAATTTGATGGAGTCCTGTTTTAGTCTATTTTGTAGCCCAAATAGCCCAACGAATCCGGTGCGTCCCTTTAATCCTCTGCAGTTTGTTATACATGGTTTCAGTTTGTAATACTCTTGCTTCAATCAAAAGATAAGTTGTGTGTGCTATGTCTTTGTCGTTTTATGACCTGATGAGTGGGTTTAGTGTTCTACAAAAACCTGCTGGCTTAAAGTTTTGATAGGAATGGTAGAAACAGATAAACAGTTAACTGGAATTCACAAGTTTCTTTTAACTGTTCTGGAAAAAAACCTAGGTGCGCAATATAAATAATTTGAAAAGAAATATTATTTCCTTCTTGTAACATGAACAGTCAGTGCGATTACATAAAAGATCCTGTGACTTCAAAGGATTTTATGTTTTAGTCGGAACAATTTTCATGTGTACAACATTCCCTTCCTACTGACAGGGAAAACATAAAAAGACTTGAATGGAATCAAAGTACATGGTTCAGGAGTAAATGTAACAGGGAATGTGATAAATTCAAAAAATAAATAAAAAATTAATAAAATAAAATCCTGACCTACCTACCCTATTTTTTCTGGCCTGTTACGCCAACATAACAATTTTTTTTTAGGCTAGCCTTATTACTGCCTCCAAAATAAAAACTGCTTGCTGCATAGATCCATGTTGGCTTCCACAAAGCTTAGAAAATAAAGTGTCTGCTTGCCACATTCTTCCAGATTCTACAATACTTATTTCCAAAGCCACTGCCTGGGTCTGGCGTGTCGTGGCCGAGCGGATAAGAACACCGAACCCAAGCTCTAGTGTTTCTGATCAGCAGAGTGTGTGTTCGAATCCCAGTCGTGACACTTGTGTCCTTAAGCAAGACACTTAACCACATGCTTCGTCCTTCGGATGGGACGTTAAGCCGTAGGTCACGTGTGTTGTGTAATGCACGTAAAAGAACCCAGTGCACTTATGGTAAAGAGAAGGGGTTCGCCCGGGTGTTCCTGGTTTGATTGGCTGCATATTGCGCCACAGCACCTTGTAAACCATTACATTTTATGCAAAGGAATAGGTCTCATACTTCAACACGTAACTCCACTTACCTTGTAGGAAAAATAATGAGCGCTTTGAGACACCCATCGCGAGTATAAAGCGCTATATAAGAACTGCGTATTATTATTATTATTCCCCTGAAAATTAAGCCAGAGATATATTTGAGGGGGGATGGCTTTGTCTCATAAACAGTACGATTGTGAACACTGATTTCTTTACCAACCCATACATTGGAGCTTCCTTAGATGGACTCTTGTGGAACCAGCATTGTTGAGATAAAGTGCTCCTTATGCAAAAGACATGAAAAGTTAGATGAAGCTAATGAGGGGACAAATATATTTAACTAAAGAAGATGATGAAATTAGCAATGACGTCATGATGATGTCATCGCTCAAATTAGTGCTTAATCATAACTTATTATTTCAAAAATTCATATCTTGAGAACCTGCACAGCTGTAATGATTTAAATCCTTGCTTTGTCTGTGAAAGTTTTATGTATGAAAATTCTTTATATTTGAGAGTGACCTGATTTGACTTGGCTTCTTTTCCAAACCGTGGATAGAATTTATATTATAAAGCTCGATTGAATTTAAAAAAAAAAAGTTTTCAGCCAACAGCCGAAAACCTGTTGTTATTGTACTGAAACAAAACAGAAGGCAAAGACACAAAGTTCTTTTATCATTTCCTTCATGGATGTTCAGACCATAATAATAATAATAATACAAATTATTTATATAGCGCTATACAAAGAACAGAGCGCTTTACAGGAAACAAGAAAAAATAAATAATTAAATAACTGAAGAAAAATGAAAAAAAACCCAGACAAATTAAGATTGGTCTTGGAACAGGAATGTCTTAAGGAGATGTTTGAATACAGGCATCGAGATCGCTTCTCTTAGACAGGCAGGAAGCTCATTCCACAGACGCGGGGCAACCATGGCGAATGAGCTATCCCAGGCCTTCTTTCTAGTTCTGGGGACAGAAAGCCGGGTCTGATCGGCTGATGAGCGAAGTCGATGTCTGTATGCATCACGAATATTAGAGTTGTGGGAATGTACAAGTTCAACCAGATATGATGGAGATTGAGCATGAAAAATGTTGTAGACATGAGTGGAAATTTTGAAAGTTTTCGCTCTTTAACTGGAAGCCAATGCAGCTCTGCCAATAGGCCTGCAGAAGGCTGGTCACGGTCACATGCAAAGTCTAGCCGAGCGGCCTTAATTTGCAAATGCTGTAATCGACGGAGGTCATTTTCGTGGGCACCCTAATCAAAGAGAGAGTTCGAGTCGAGCGCACACACAGGACCAAATGCTTGACAGTCCATGATGGCAGGCGTTTTTGTATAGACCGGTGAATGCGCCACATATCGACGCTCGACTAAATTAACAATTTTACATAGCATGATGGACAGACATGTGTATAGAACAGAACAATCCATAGTGTGTTGTTCTAAATTAATATGAATTGATGTGTGGAAGCTGGAATTGATGTCTGCCATAGATAGTGATCAGGATTAGAGAGGATAATAATTAATGAATGGTCTAGAGGCGCCTTGACTTTTTGTTTCTCCTACTGGAAGTTACAGATCACAGTCTAGGTTACTTTCTATGTCCTGTATTTGTATTTATGTCAGAAATGGACTGATTTGGAAGATTGAAATATTGAGGTGTATCCTACAGGTGTATGACTGTTGTGGACTGTGGATTGTCTCAAAAGAGTGCCAAGTGGAGTTCATGTTTGATGATAAAAACACCAAAACAAAAAAGTCTGACTGTGGAGGTGGTGAGCTGTGTGTGTGGTGACTGGTGTTTGTTATGTAAATACCAATTGAATTGATATGATGAGATGAATAACTTATTACATGTCGCGTGACGTCACACTAAAGGTGCACTTTTTGAAGTCATGTATCTATAGTAGTACAAGTCCAATCAATTGTTTATTTATAATCCATTTTTTTCTCTTTACGGTACCAAACCAACTAGGACTCTCAACTGTTGCAATTCCTCATCAGCATGCGACTAGATATTTTGCATTTGTTTGAAAGTTTAGGTCATGTGTGTATTGATAACTATACCAAAGAAAGAAACATGAGCTAACCATAAAATTCCCCTTATTGTGCAATAAACATGAAGTGGACTTAAAACATCACAGCTTTTTCATTGCTTTCAAAAGTTTCAACTTGCAAGCATTATTAAATTGATCATGTTTTGCATTTATTTTTATATACAGAAAGGATTTTAACCAGTTTGATTAAACGCTAACAGAAGAACACGAAGTAACACATGGTTGCCGGTAGCTGATTTATTATTTGTATCTCACTGCCTACTCTCCAACTTCCACAGGGTATTGCAAAAACCAAAACTACTTGTTACAGCCGCAAGTATCTCCGTAATAGAAATTGGTTTACACATCATTAAGAATACCTTTGAATAATTAAACAACAAGAATCTGATTGGATGGTTTTAAGAGGGTTGCACCATACAAATGAGTAGTTGCCCAATATTTGGGCATGCTTTACAAGCGTCTGGTGCTCCCTGTCATTACTGTGGAATGTGTAAGGTGTAAGGAATCCAAGACCCATACTTGGCACTATTGTCTGATATATAGTGTGCCTTTCTACTAATAAGGTACTCAAGGCGCTTGAACAAACAGAAACAGTTTAAGATGGGTTTTTGAATTTTTTGAATTATGAATTATGTAGCACCAGATAAGGGTATAAAAGGTGCTGCAATGAAACAAAACAATGAGACTACTATATAACTGAAAGTATACTAAAATTTCTTCAAATTGCATTTTAAGTGAAAGCTCTCCGTTGCGTAATAGGATTAGAAACTTGTTAGCTGTCCTCAGGACTCTCGTGTTTGTATTGTTTGGTATAATAACCTCCCTAAAAAACCTTTAAAAAACCCATAAAACAAGCTCAATGACTTTTAGATTTTTACCAGAAATGGGAGGTTGGAAATAGGTAGCAGGACTTAATCTTACTAGATTTGAAGGCTCTTCCATTTTTGCCTCATGCTGGAATTCCTTGATTTACTTTCATTTACACAAGCCACTGTTGTATGGGGTGTTAAAATTACTGCTTGTCCTCAGTTGGCTTTTTTCCCCCTAAAAGTACTTAGAGAATTTCTTGAAAAGACCTTTCTTTAAAAATCATGGGAAAGTAATAGCTGTGCAGGTTATTCTATGATCATGTTACGAACGACTTGGAAGAGCTCCTTTTTATTACAGTTGGAGATTCATTCTTGATTTCACTTTCTTTACAGCGTTGTGATATTTGTGATACTTGCTACCTGCATTTGCTGCTTGTAATAGTTAATTTGATTTTAGAACTGCGCCATCTCACCTCCCTCGTGCAACCTTCTTCTTTAAAGCTTTTTGTGATTTATCATTTAAAGTAAGGTGTTTATTGTTTAGAAATAACAGACATATTATAAGTCGACCAAAGTAACAGTAGTTGATTTAAAATAGACCTTATGCATTGACCCCATAAAGCCGCCATCTTAGAGGTAAAACTATCTGAAAAACACCCAGCTATGTACTCGTGGTGCACATGATCAGCCAATTATCTTCTTCTGACCTCTATTCAAAGGCACCCTACTAAAAATGACGTCATGTGCACAAAGGTCTATAGACTGTGTAAGTCTCGCGTGTATCGAAACGGAAAACGTGTCAAACGAAGAGCTTTTTTTTTCTTCTGAAAACGACAAAAATACTCATTACAATTTCTGTAAAATGAGTTTGAGTTTTTATAATAAATACAAATAATTTGTTAACCATTATTGAAACAAAATTAAAACTCTGAGACAAGGATGCTTATTTGATCTAAACTTTTTAGAAACCCCTTTTGTAAATTCATGCCCCAATAATGTCCAGCCACTACAAGCTGGTTTATATGCGGATGCGCAATGGTCGCACGGGCGTAAAAATGACGCGTGACCGAGTTTATGGAGGACACTGACGCCTCATCTACCACAGACTGCAATGAAAAGGCTTAGCGTCTGGCAATTACAGATTATCATATCACACAACCAAAACAAGCGTTTACATGAGTTTCGTGATCAGGAAAATTCTTAGTTTTTTGCAAGTAACCGGAAGCTGAGGTGAAGTTTAATTCCCTCTCCACAGTAGTGTTGGAAGGGTCAACGAATGATACTTACCTAAATAGCACTACTTTTACATATTTAATAGCCGAGAGTCAACTTTGCTAAAAAGTATAACAACCATAGAGGGCGCCCTATTGGGCCCACCCATCGTGCTTCCTCTTTTTTTTCTTGTGACCAAGGAATTAGCCTTTAGAGCGAGACGAGAGGGGAGGAGGGCGAGATGCTATTTGGGTCAGTATCATTCCTAGACCCTTCCCACACTATGTGGGGAGGGAGTCTACTTCATTCACATACCCAAAAATAGCACGACTGTTGCATAGACTAGCACCGAAGTGTTTTGGTGGCTGGTAGGCGAGGCGCCTGAACAAACAGAGATGTAAGTGTGATCGGATGGAGGAATCGGCTTTGAACGGCCAGTCTGGGTTAGCGAATTTTATTGCTGAAACAATCCATCGTGCAATAGCATCTCTGGATGCTGGCCCGTGGGGGGCCACTGTTGAGATAAATAACTAAGTGTTGTCCCTCAAGGATTTAGTACTTGTCTCCAGAACTTATCTCAGGTCCCAGGATGTGACTAGTTTACGAACAGGGGTCTTTCGTTGAACATCCCTCGCAGAAGATTTGAGATTGCCAGATTTTATGAGATCGAGGTCCCATTTGGAAATCCCTTGTGAATCGCTGCAATGGCCGACCTGAAATTTGTTACTGTTCCTATTGCTAAGTTCGTCTTGAACAGGAATAGAAGGAATTCTGTGACCTCTGCTAGAGACGGCTACGCCACAGTAATATGCAATCACGCTTCTGAGATAGTTTAGGCAGTGAGCGACCGACGGTCGGTATGCTCTGCGGTACGGCTAGACCACAATAATATGGAATCACACTCCTGGGATAACTGAAGGCGTTCGGGGGCAGTGAACGGTCGACAGCCAGTGTACTCGCGATAAAAACCTAATCTGGTACACTAGAGCTAGCTGAGACGACCGGGGGAAGGGAGCGACCAACGGTCGGTATACCCAACGTTACGTCTCGCCATGTCTCTTGGCCTGACGCAGGCTAAGAGGAAACGACCAGGAGAAGGGAATGGCCGGCGGCCGCTTTACACCGCGATACGTTTCGCTAGTTCCCTGAACGGTCTGGAGATAGGCAGGGGTCCCACGAATGGAGCGACTAGCTATTCGGAAACCAACAAATCAGAACACAGAAATAACTTGAAAACAGAGTATTTTAAGTCAAAACAACCTAATAAGATATTGATTGTATACTTAGCCAATCGTACGGAGACTTATGAATGAGAGCGTGTTAATACACATCCGGACGATACCGTCACTAGAAAAAAAGAGGAAGCAACATGGTGGAGCCGCCGCATAGCACGATGGGTGGGCCCAATAGGGCACCCTCTATGGTTGTTATACTTTTTAGCGAGTTGCCTCTCGGCTATTAAATATGCAATAGTAGTGCTAGTTGGGTAAGTGAATGAAGTAGACTCTCGGGTTTTCTTCATTATATTGTTCAAATTGTTTTACTTCCATATTTTTGTATCACTTAGTATTCCATTCCCAACAACATATATAGTTTTCATGGCCATAAACTACGTTAAAGTAAATTAATTGACAAAACAAAATCTCGCCCACGTAAAACTCCATATGGTTGGGACCACAATGGTTCCGTAAGTTCAAATACGCACGAGACTTACACAGTTTATTAACAGCAAACCAATGTTTTTAAATTTGTATGTAACTCTATCTTGTCTCCAAGACCCTGGGTAGGCCGTGTCCGAATTGGCAGCTACAGCTACGGCTACGGCTACGGCTAGATTTTTCGCGTAACCGTGCGTTGAAGAATAGGACGTCCTTAACAACAGCCGTGGCCGTAGCTGTAGTCGCCAATTTGGATTCGGCCTTACATTCATTTTGAATTTTTTACATGGAGTATATGAAAAATGGTCCACCTCAATTTTTATTTCTGTACGTTTTTTCATTGAAAGTCAATTGCAAAAGATTCGCCCATCAGCAAGTTTCACCAAGATTGTTTCTTTTCATCTTCAATGTAGATTTGTTCTCTAATTTATCACACAAATGAACCCCCCCCCCAAAAAAATATATATATATATATATACATAATACTTATTAAAGGAATGTTACAGAACTGGTAATCAAAATTTTCTTTAACATCACAGATTTACATAAAACTTACACGGTCTAATGATGATGATAGTAGAAAACATCCCTAGAAATATTTCTGTCTGAAATGCCATATTTAATGAGAAATAAATAAAACTAATTTCCGATTGGAGTTTATTGCTCATGAGCGTTTTATTCATGCATTGTATAACACATGCAAATGTGTAATCGGTTTTTCACTATTTTCTCGTGACTCAGATGGCCGATCGATCTCAAACTTCAACAGGTTTGTCAGTTTATGTATATGGTGGATTATAGAGTGTACATAGAGTGCTTACACTGTTTTGTGAGCAAAAACCAATTCTGTAATGTTCCTTTAAACAAATTAATGCAGTTTTCAAGACAATAATCTTCAGCTGACAATACACACTCTACTTTGACTGACAGATGGGTTATTTTTATGGTCAGCACTTGCAGCTCTTTTTTCCCTTGCAGTTTGTCGTAGTTGTTCAGACTGTAACTTCACGAGTTGTTCTTGAAGGTGAAGGACAAGGTTGCTGTTTTCTGTCATTTTTTTACTTTGACAATTCAATTCTTCTCTCAATTTTTCTATCTCTTCTTTCATCTTTTTTTCTCTTTCCTAAATAAATAACAAGATTGGTTACAGTTAATTGTGGAAACAAAACCAGCAATAATCAGGAACAAAGTATAAAGAATTATAGTGCCAAATTTTCCTGAACATCATACAATTGTTGCACGCAGTGCAACATGTTGTTTTGTACACTCGAGGGAGCAGATGGCACGCAAGGCGAAGTCGTCCCAGCGCAACAATTGTTTTGTTATAGATGTAATAGATTCTTCTTCTTTGGAGCTACCTATTGTCATCTTCCAACATTATTACAATGAAATTGGCACAGTTAAAAAAGCAGATGAACAGTGGCGAACGTTGACATAAAAATTGCTTTGATGTTCCCTACGGCATACCACACAGGAATGTAAATCAATTTACCTAGTACCAGCGTAATTACAACCTCAAACTCGGGGCTTTTTCTAATATTGTACAGGGACCTGGAAATGACCAACGGTGTGCACGATCAACATGATCAAGGTAATGTACACCGTGCATGGAGTACCTTCACTCATGTTCCCTTGAGCCATGTCATGCATCTTTGTAGCACATCACGTGATTGTTTCTCGGCCAATAACAATTTACAATCTGGGCCCAATTTCATAGAGCTGCTTAACGGCCGATTTTGTGCTTACTGAGCGAGTTTTCATTTCATAGCGCTGGTCATTCAATTTTGTTCAACCCCACTGCAGAGGCGCTTCGATCAAGAGTTCAACATCATTATTTGGCAAACATATTTCTTATGTTTGCATTCAAATTTGTTTCTGTGGTATACTTTCTGATTTGAGCTTGCCTATAGAAAGCATCTACACAGTGTTTCTTCATTTGTACACTGTTCTGTCCAATAAATTCTGGACACAAAAATATTTATAAAAGTATTAATGTAGGCCTTTGTATTTTTTCAATTTGACATGGGTTGTTAAAAAAAATATAAAAAAATAAAGAAAGTATACTTTTGGAACTATTGTCTAAGGCTAAACAAATGTAATGTTTTTAGAATGTTTTTGTTTTCAAACTATACTTAACTAAGTAATGACCAAAGTCGTGAATACTGACGGCAATATACTCAACTAAAAATTGAACCAAGTCATGAATATTGATGCCAATATTCATCAACAAGCTCATAAGTATTGACGTCAATATTCATGATAAATATACACGTTCGTCTTGGGCCAAAGTCGCAAACCAAAAGAGGCATGAATTTGATGGTGTTTTTTTTGCAACCTAGGAAGTCAAAAAATGGGCTATGCCTAAAAATGCATACAAGTACACGTTGCATGTATCTGCATTAAAGGTATTGTACACTTTTGGTAACAGCTCAAAATCAGTGTCCACATTTTGTGTGATTCAACATATGCATGAACAAACAAACCTGTGAAAGTTTGAGCTTAATTGGTCATCAAGGTCACAAGAAAATAGTGAAAAGAGACCTTATGTGTTTTCTGTTTTTTAAAATTATCGTGCGTGATAAAGACTATTGTTTTACTCATTTCTCAGAAACGATAGCATTTTAGGCAGAAATATTTTAAGGAACCCTTTCTACCATTACTTAGTTTAAATCATGTAAGTTATGTGTGAATCTGTGAACATCGTGTTTTTCGATCTTACCAATAGTGTACAGGGCCTTTAAAGGCATCGTACACGTTTGGTAATTGTCAAAGACCAGTGTTCTCTTTCGGTGTATCCCAACATATGCATAAAATAACAAGCCTGTGAAAATTTGGGCTCAATTGGTCATCGAAGTTGCAAGAAAATGATGAAAATGTTGTACAAATTTGTGTGCTTTTAGATGTAGGAATAAAAACTTCTTGCAAGAAGTTTTTATTATTTTAGTGAGAAATTACCTCTTTCTCAAAAACTAAGTTACTTCAGAGGGAGTCATTTCTCACAATGTTTTATACTATCAACAGCTCTCTGTTGCTCGTTACCAAGTCACTTTTTATGCTAATATGTATTTTGAGTAATTACCAAACGTGTACATGCCTTTAAAGAGCGTCCACACGTACACTACCTAGGTTGCAGAAAAAAACTATCATCAAATTCATGCCTTGTTGGGTTTGAGACTAATAGACTGTCCAAGTCTCGGGCGTATCGGAACGAGAAAACACGCCAATTGAAGAACATTTTTTTCTCTGAAATCAAATCTTTGTTTTAAATTATATCTAATGACAAAATCTAAACAACAAAAATACTCATTACATTTTTGTAAAATCAATTTTCAAAATCACTTTTCAGAAACCACTTACGCGGATTCGTGATGGCCACACAGGTAAAAATTAACACTTTACGCAGTTTATAGAGGACGCTGATGCCTCAACAACCATAGACTGCAATGAAAAGGCTTCGCGTTGCAATTACAGCATCTGGCAATTATCATTGCGCATCCAAAACAAGCGTTTACATAAGTTTTGTGATCGAAGGTGAGCACAAAATTCTTAATTTTTTGCAGCAACCAGAAGCTGAGTTCAAGTTTAATTCTTAGGTTTTCTTTGTTATATTGTTGAATTGTTTTACTTTCATATTTGTTTTCACTAAGTATTACACACCCAACAACATATATATTTTTCATGGTTTAACTAAAATAATTGACAAAACAAAATCTTGCCCACGTAAATCTCAATATGGTTGGGACCACAATGGTCCCGAAAGTTCAAATATGCGCGAGACTTGCACAGTCTATTGGCCCAAGTTGCACATTATTTTGGTCATGACCATTAGCATCAATATTTATGACTAGCCCACAAGTCAGAAATTTGTTCACTAATAGTAGCGTCATGAATAGTCGTTGACTTGTGCCCTTAGCCCAATATTTCTGACAATATTCACGACTTGTGCCCCAAGTGGTCAATATTCACGCCAATATTTATGACAAATTTCACGACCTCAATGAATATTTACATAAATATTTATTTCGATGTCCCTTCAGACCATCCGTGATAATAAACAATTGGCAATCGGCATATCTTCAGAGAGCCTTAAAATACAATAAATTTTCAGTCAGCAAACCGAAAGGTTCAGGTTTACAAAGTGATTTGTTTTTCTTTCTTTAAGGGTCTGATCTTCTCTTACATATTTCATCTGATGTTTCATTTGAAGATGAAGGCTTCAAATGCCGACTGAAGCAAATATAGTGGTGTTGTATTGTGTTAAGTGTATCATGAACTACATGTTGTTGAGTTGTCATGAACTACGAGTTACTAAGAATAAAGGGTTCGAAGATGGCCGCCCCCATTGACCAGTTTACATCGGTGAGTTCGTTCCATGTTTGATATTACTAGTTTAACTATAAGGACCCAAAACATAACATGGTGGCAGCGCTGGGTCTCGTAAATATCAGAGGACATTATCATTGAGAATTTGTCATGATTTGAGTAATAATCACACCATAAAAGACAGTTTGAAAGTCACGTAAATAGTTCGTTGATAATTTGTTTTTCACTGTGTGAATCGCTTCGTGAGTACACTGCACGATGGCGCATTCTTCCGTGGGGGCGCCCTCCATATTGATCGGTCGGTTGGATCAATACGACTAAGTGGAGGATATAAACAATTATCTTGAGAGACTTGAACTGTACTTCATAGCCAATGATATACCTGCTGTTAAGAAAACTGCAGTACTCCTGAGTGTGGTTGGACCTACAGTTTACAAGACTGTGAAAAGCTTGTCGGAACCAAGCCCGGTATCAGAACAATCATACAAAGAACTGTGTGATATGCTCATCTCACATTATGGCCCTAAGCGGTTGGTCATAGCAGAACGGTTCCGCTTCTACAAACGTAACCAGAAGGATGGAGAGACAGTTGCCCAGTATGCAGTGGAGCTACAGACTTTGGCAGGCCTGTGTAAATTTGGTGCATTCCTTGATGAAGCACTTCGAGATCGGCTGGTTTGTGGCATTTCCAGTCAATACATCCAAAAGCATCTGCTCACAAAAGACGGATTGACCTTCCAGAGAGTTGTTGAAGTTGCCAAAACCCTGGAAACGGCAACAAAAGATTTGAGAGAAATCAAATCAAGTGGAGATGGAGCTGCAGTGCAGACTGTTTTCCACAAAACAAATAAGTCAAAAGGTCATGGAAAGCCTACTGGAGGAAACCGGTACAAATCAACAAAGCCAGCTGCTGATGAGAAACTTTGTACATATTGCGGCTATGACATGTCGCATAAGTCATGCCCAGCCAAGGGGCGAACCTGCAACAACTGCAAGAAGGTGGGACACTTTTCAAAGGTGTGCAGATCCCCACGTAAACAAATGAGGGCAGTTCTCCAATCAGACGATGATGATGAAAGTTACGACAAGGATGACAGTGATTTCTTCATGGGTGCCATAAACCACGAAACACTGCAAATTGATGATGTGTGGAAACACAATCTCTATCTTCATGGTAAGAGCGTGTCCTTCCTGTTGGACACTGGATCAGAGGTGAACATTTTGCCGAACAAGATCTACCAATCCCTCAACATCGTAGACAAGAAATTGGCCCGATCAACCACACGCCTGTCTGGGTTTTTTGGTGGTAAAGCTACACCACTAGGACAAACCAGACTGATATGCCAGGTGAAGGACAAAACGCAGACATTGATGTTTTTGATCCTCGAACAAGGCTCCCCTGTCCTTGGAAAGAAAGCTTGTGAGGCACTTGGTCTGCTACAACGTGTCTACTCACTCATAAGCGACGACAGTGTCTTTGAGGGCCCTGGATGTATGCAGGGGCACCCGGCAAAGATAATTATCTCCAAGGATGCGACGCCTTACTGTGTCAACGCTCCTCGACGTATCCCCATTCCTCTCCTTCCCAAACTCAAGGAAGAGCTCGGAAAACTTGAGACAGAGGGAATTGTACAGCGTGTCACAGAACCGACAGACTGGTGCTCACCCATTGTAATCGCACCAAAGAAAAACGGTAGCATAAGACTGTGTGTAGACCTACGACAGCTAAACAAATCTGTTGTACGAGAGCGATTCATCATACCTACTGTTGAAGAAGTTCTGGGTAGAATTTCTGGAGCACAAATCTTCTCACTACTGGACGCCAAACACGGGTTCTGGCAAGTTCCCCTGGCAGAAGAGAGTCAACGTTTGACGACATTCATCACGCCATATGGTCGTTTCTGCTTCAAGCGTTTGCCATTTGGCATAACTTCCGCTCCGGAGATATACCAACGGATTATGTGTGATCTTCTCTCAGGACTACCAGGTGTCGTCGTCTACATGGACGATATACTGATAACCGGCAAGACCAAAGAGGAACATGATGAAAGACTCCAGCAAGTTCTACAAATTGTCCAGAAAGCCGGTCTGAAACTGAACAAAGATAAATGCAAGATTGCTTAGACACGAGTTGATTTTCTTGGAATGAAGCTTGACAAAGATGGCGTACACCCTGACCCTGCTAAAGTAGCAGCAATTATCCAGATGACCCCACCGACTAATAGAGAGGAGGTGAAACGCCTGATGGAATGGTGAACTGGCTAACACGTTTCGTCCCCAATGCATCTACAGTTGCAGCACCAATCAACGACCTACTCAAAAGTAATGTTGACTGGATTTGGGGTCCATCGCAACAGTCATCGTTTCATAGTCTCAAGAGACTGTTGACATCAGCACCTACACTGGCGCTCTATGATACATCACGTGAAACGATGGTGAGCTCAGATGCAAGCAGTTATGGGATTGGAGGCTGTATCCTTCAACGCCACAATGAACAGTGGAAACCTGTTGCATACTGCTCTAGAAGTCTCACTTCAGCCAAAAAGCGGTACGCCCAAATAGAGAAGGAACTACTTGCATCAGTGTGGTCATGTGAAAGGTTTTATGTATACCTCAGAGGCCTTCACTTCACAGTGGAAACAGACCACAAGCCGCTCATTCCTCTCATAAACAACAAGGATCTCTGTGACGTTCCCCTACGGTGTCAGCGTCTTCTCATGCGATTGATGAAGTACAAATGCACAGCTGTGTATACACCAGGGAAATTTCTTGTTGTAGCGGACGCCCTCTCAAGAGAACCCCTGAAATCAACAGAAGATGGGACCGATAATCTTGAAGAGGAAATAGAGGCCCACATTGACATGATCACAAAGCACTGGCCAGTCTCCGAAGGAAAACTTGCAGAGATAAAGCACGAGACTGCGCTTGACGACAGCTTGAAACATGTCAAATCTTACGTCACAAATGGATGGCCTAAGTATACGAAAGATCTTGAATCAACAAGTGTTCTTCGCTACTGGGAGGAACAAGACAAAATCAGTGAAATCGATGGAATCCTGACATATGGTGACCGCATGATAATCCCAGTAAAGATGCGACAAGACATGCTGACAAAAATACATGCGGGGCACCAAGGAATCTCCAAATGCAGACTCCGTGCTGGCCAAGCAGTTTGGTGGCCAAGCATTGGAACAGACATAGCCCAATATGTCAAAATGTGTGATCACTGCCAACAGAAACAATCAGCCCAAAAAGCTGAACCACTGATCTCATCACCAATGCCAGAGAGACCATGGCAACGAGTAGCCTGTGACTTAGCTGATGTGAAAGGGAAGCAGTTCATTGTTCTTGTGGATTGTTACTCTAAATGGATCGAAGTCCATCAGCTTCATAAGACAACTTCACTTGCGATCATCAACTACTTGAAAGGAACATTTGCACGCTATGGAATACCAGAGGTGGTTATGACAGATAATGGCCCGCAATTCTTGAGTGAATTCAAGGAGTTCGCGAAAGAGTATGACTTCACACATATCACATCCAGCCCTCACTACCCCCAAGCTAATGGTCAAGCGGAAAAGGCAGTCCACATCGCAAAGATGATTCTACGCCAGACTGATCCTGTCCTAGCATTGATGACCTACCGTTCCACACCCATCCCAGCTCTCGGTGTGTCTCCTTCACGACTCATGATGGGACGCGAATTGCGCACAACATTGCCAATTCTACCACGCAATCTTCAGCCTAAGATCGCTAGCTACAAACAACTGCAGAAAACCGACAAACTGTACAAATCCAAGAGTGCATTCTACTTCAATCAAACCCATGGTGCAAAACAACTGGAAGAATTGAAACCAGGAGACAATGTTCGAATCCGCACCAAATCAGGATGGAGCAATGTGGGAGAAGTAATGCGAAAGGCTGGACCACCG
The DNA here is from genome assembly GCA_021014325.1 of Plazaster borealis. Lineage (NCBI taxonomy): Eukaryota > Metazoa > Echinodermata > Asteroidea > Forcipulatida > Labidiasteridae > Plazaster > Plazaster borealis. Next base: position 14,840,170 of record CM037463.1, read on the forward strand.
CGTTCTTACATCATCCATGTTGATGGTGCAGAGTATCGTCGGAACAGACGTCACATACTGCTTGTTCCCAAACCACTGGAACCTGTCCTTGACGAGTTGATGCCTCGCGATTCCAATTCTAAGGATCGTCAACAAACCCGGACCAGACCTCATCGCACTGTGAACACTCCTGCATGGCACAAGGACTATGTCATGCAATAAGAACTGTGATGCCTACTTTGAACTTTGAACTTTGAACTCTGAACTCTCGATAATCATCCAAACCAACTAATCTCATGTCATATTGTTTCATGATTATACCAGGTGATTTGTGCAGAAAATGTGATTCACCTATTCCAAAACCTTCAGTCATAGTTCACTTGGAAAAACTCAATCCTTCAAGATATTTTTGTGGACTAAACAAAACAAAATTCATGTTGTGATTTTTCGGTCATACACTGTAAAACAGATTGATATGATTCTGCGGAAGCTTATCAATATTCTTAAGATCAGTTGAGTTTGTTTAACTTTTTTTATTATGCTAACAAGTTTGTTCTCTTTTAGAAAAGGGGGAGATGTTGTATTGTGTTAAGTGTATCATGAACTACACATTGTTGAGTTGTCATGAACTACGAGTTACTAAGAATAAAGGGTTCGAAGATGGCCGCCCCCATTGACCAGTTTACATCGGTGAGTTCGTTCCATGTTTGATATTACTAGTTTAACTATAAGGACCCAAAACATAACAAGTGGAGGGGATGTCACACCCCTCACACCCCCAGTCGCTACGGTGCTGTTCGTAAATCAGGTAAAAAAGTTAGTGTTTCTAACTACCGGACAATTTATTTAATCCATCAGGTAGCAAAGGTATTTGGGTAGCAAAGGTATTTGAAAGAATTTTGTGCGAGCAAATTTGTGCTCATGCTCGACCTGCCATTTTTGAGCTACAGCAGGTCTTTATCATCTGGAAAAATTGTTCCACCAATCTTACAGGGCATACCATGCTGTTGATCAGACAGAGCAGGTGGATGTTATCTATTATCCCAATTCACATGAAATCGTCATCACTAAAATCTTGGTAGTGCCATTTCAGAATTCAATGTCCCTGTGAGCGCATTTTAGTACCGAGGCAAGGCAAGCGAATAAACACATCTTACATGTGCCAAGATATTGGGCTTATGTAACAATAAAGCATTGCTTTTTCTTCAAGGATTTCATCAACATATAAAGGGATCCATGGTCTTGTGATGTGTTAGTTTTGATAGTCCCTTTTGATATGTACTTCTAACTACACAAGTTATTGACATGTTTTTAATAATTGTAAACAATTTGCTATGATTTTCATGATGTTAGTTGTAAATTGACAGGTTGAGAACTAATGTCATTGTTACTCATTTCATTTCTTTTATCCGCCATACTTTATTTAATTTGTTTAATTTATTTATTGTTCCTGCTTCCAATTGTATGTTGCAGCACATCAACTGCCAGAATCCAGTCTACGATTGGTGGCAGTTAAAGAACATACACTTGTTTTGAAGGCCATTTTTCGAACTTCCTTTTGCCAAGTGTATGATATCACCATAAAGGTAGAAATAGTATTTAAATCATTTAAATTAATTGTCAAAATTCATGAAAGGCTTAAACTAACATTTTCATCATTTGACTATAATTACAATGTTGTGAGTGTAACATTGTAATTTTTACTCTTTGCTGTTTTACTCCATTGTGCTATATTTTTTTCTTACAGAGATGATGTGCTATTTTAAAAGTTTGTAATCTTGAGATCGCACTATAACTATGGCTGTTCGTTGCATTTTAATCACTTGTGTAAAACTAAAATTATGCAATTTACCAAACTTAAAGGGCGGTTGCGGGCAATTTGAGTAGTAACAGAAAGACACGGCGGTTGCGGGCGGTATGCATGCTAAAGTGTTAAAAAGGAGCCGATGAAATTAGTTAATTGACAAAGAACAAGGTTGAACTTGTACAGTGTTTTTTAAATACCATTTCCACAGGATTGACACAACTTTAGTTAGATATCCAGTAGTAGGAACAATGGGGGTTCTGGACCACCTTGCTTTGGGGTATATACAAATAGAGCACATGGGGTTTGCTCCCAGCTTTTTTGATAGGGCTCGCCCCGCTCTCTTGGTGGGCTGCTGGTTCTAGACCACTTTTGGGTTGGGGTATATATACAAATAGAGCACATGGGGTTCTACTAAATTTTCGTATACGAAAATTAGGTTTTAATAGGGCTCGCCCCGCTCTCTTGGCGGGCTCGACCCACAGCCAGCGACTTTCAACCTTAACGCTTCAACTTTCGTCTACGAAAGTTGAACACGATGGAGTGTAGCACGGTATACACAATGAGTGAACCCAACTGCAGACGTTTACGTTTGTGAATAACTGGGTGGAGGTTCGTTAAGTTTGCTACCACGGCTGAATTTAAAACTGGCAAAGCAACCGCACTTTATTTCAGTGTCGTTGCCGCAAGCTCTTTCATTATTGAAGCTCGGGCTTCGGCCATCAGCTTGTTTTTTGCTACTTCGTTGGTTTGAGCTGCGTATACTTTGCGGCTTTTTTTCTGAGTATCAGCTTTTATTTGTCGATATTTATTTATTTCGTTTATTACGAGCTTGAACTCTTCAGGGGAGATGTGCCCATCTTGTAGGGCTTGTGAGATCACATCTGAAACGCTGTTGAGCTTAGATAGAGCGAGAACACGAATCTCATCGTGTTTTTTAGCTTTTACAAGGAGCCGCCGAGAGACGAACTTGCTGGCAATACCGGCAAGACCACAAACACCTGCAGCTGCTTCAAGTGCAATGACAATAGGCGCAGCTATAATTGTGGAGAGCAATCCTACACCAGTAGCTCCCATTCCAAGGCATGATAGAATCAACACTGTGTCAATACCATCAACGATATTGATAGATCTACGGTACTTTTTGTACAGCTTACTTCTGTCTTCTATCTCTTTTTCAAGTTTGCGTTCGAGGTTGCGGATTTCAGTCAGGCGATAATTAGAGCCTGTGTTGTTGTCCTCGGGCTGAAGAACGGGATACAATCGCTCAGTTGTTTCGATGGTAGGAGCTGTTGGTATCTTAGGCATTTTCTCGAATTTCAAGCACAACAGTTATGGGTTTGCTATGGTTTTGTAGCAACAGGTTATGTTTATCTAACGCGAAGGTTCAATTGATGTATGTGCCCAACTTCAAGTTTTTGTACATAGGACAAATAGGATTAATGTTTATAACACCTTTGGGTGCGGCTGGGGTTATGGCTAGTAGTGTTGAAGGAGCGCCATCAACGATGTTGGAGGTTGTAGAAAGTTGATCGAGGTGTATGTATACCCACTTGTGAATATCGAAGTTAGAGGGTCTGTCTCCTCGTATTTCCCATCAATCCAACCTTTATCGCTGATACCCAACAGGCGGCGTATATCAGAGGGTATTTTTAAGGCTCCGCCCGTTGGAATGCTGAACATGACTAGATTTGTTGCTTTATCTATCTCGACCGATACTTGGGGCAGCTCTTTTGTGAACAGATTTTGTAGGTATTCAAAGGTATATAATCCAGCAGGGATCATAATCTTTCGAGGTTTATCATCCAAGTTAGAACGCCACAAAATTCCAGCTGAATGCCCAATATTTCGATGGCTAACCTCATAATGCAAACCTCTGAGGGCAGCATAGAGCTTGCCATCTGTATTATCGATTACAGTCTGGAGATGCGACGCTTCTTCATTTTGAATATCGGTTAGTGTCACAAACATAACTAATCTTTTGTCTACGAAAGATTGTTAATGCAGTTATACCAAACAAAGCTTATAGCTTCAACACAGACGCATCTACTAGACAGGCTTAATCTCAAGTACTGCAGTCATAGAGATAGGATTGTCACGCATATCTTCACCATATTCATCTAACACGAGAAAGTTTAGTTTATATATATGTCCTGCTTTAAGTTTTTGTACATAGGGTAAGCAAGGTTAACGTTTACACTGCTTTCAGATTTGAACGGGTTATGGTTAGCAGCGACGAGGGCGCCATCAATAATATTAGAAGCCGCATAAAGTTGATTGAGGTGTATAGAAACCAGGTTAGGGTATGGAACCTTGAGGGTCTAATTCCATCTACTCTTCCTTGGAACCAATGACCGTCAAAAGATTAGAGAGAATGCCCAATAGTGAACACATTGTATCATCAAATTTAAAAAACATAGAAACACTCCTGACATTGACACTGACAAACCCCGTTGTTTTGTTCATTTGGAGTCCTATTTGGGGTATATTTGCTTTGAAAAACTGTTGTATATCTTCAAAGGTGTACATTCCTCGAACAACTTTAATCGAGGTATAACTAAGATTATTATTACTGTCAAACTTAAGATCAACAGTAGAGTCAACATCAAGAGTGTTAGTTTTTTTAAAATGCAACTCTCTTAGGGCAACACAGAGTTTACCATTTACATTGTTAATTGCGGGTTGGAGGAGCGGCGCTTCTCTCTTTTGAATATTGGTTTGTGTAACAAACATAGCGAACTTTGCAAATAATCTTTTGAACTTATACGAGTATAACTTAAACTTTGCAAGCAAAGTTTGTGCAGTTATGTCTAACCAAGCTTATAGCTTTAACACAGATGCATCTTACCAAACAGGTGGGGTATACTCCGCAAAATCTCAACTCGTATTGCAAAATGTTACAATACAGGTTGATACGGGGCGAGCTTTGACACCGTCTTTCCGGATATATTGTCGGCGGAGCGGTATAGGCTGCCACACGTACAAAGTGATGATGTAGTGGACACGTGGAGCTCAAACCCGATGAAATTTTGGCAAAATAAGATTAACTTTGCAGTATGGTGTGCTACCACAGGTTGCGGTGTCTCTGCAGAAGACCATCTTAGCTCTAAAGTCCCGATGGTGCGATCAGTCTACCGCTTTCACGTATACTACCAGGTGCGAAGGATTCTTGAAGGGATGCAGGTGCCACTCCCACAGGATGACACTTGGGATGCTTTTGATACCCCATACAACCAGAGGGTATATGAGCAAATTTGCGCGGAGTTTGGTGTCTCACCGCACACCGACTGGCGGCAGAGCATCGACCAAAATAGTGGTCTTGGAACGCCGTATCATTGGTGGAAAGGTTCAGTGCTCTCTATTAAAGAAGTGAGCAACGATTTGGTTGCTAGTGGGGTCTTAACCCCAGCTTCGGTGTTTCGTCGAACGACTATAGAAAAGACCGCATGAGCTTTGGTGATAGACCAGCCACGTTCAGCGTCGACTACATCGGTCAGGGGCCAGAAGGAGACCAAGCATGGACAACATTTGTTCTCGACAAGTCGGAGGGCTTTACCCAACCTGGGGTTGAAAGAATCAACGACTCTATCCGAACATACGTGTGGGCTATCCTAGGCGCACAGGCGCAGATTCGCTCAGTATTATTGGCACCGGTGCCGCATTTGACACCCAGAAACAGTTCTTAGCGAATGTTGAGGATGCAGTCTCAAGCCCTGTAGATCTCCCGAGTGCGGTGGCACGCTACCAAGACATGCTTCGATACGCCCGCTCTAAGGTTGACTATGTATTCGGAATTGGTTTGTATATGGCTCCCAGCAACATGGAGTTGCAGATTGGAACTATTCAGGACTACAACAACGAGATTGTGATCGCGGAGCAGGGGCAAAATTTGGGCTTTAACAACGGTATAAATGCAGTTGTCGAGAATTTGTTACCTGTAAAGGATATGGAGGGGCCTCCTGCAAGGCCAGCACACCTAGCTCAAACTCCGGAAGTTAGTTTGATGGGACCGGTTTTGGCACAGCCTGATATCGACGTAGATGAAAGACAAACTTTCGTAGACGAAAGTTTAGCGCACTATGATGGGCGAACTGCACTTGTTGTTGGTGGCGTTGCTCTTGGTCTCGGTTGGCTCGCTCTACGCTAAAACTTTTGTCTACAAAAACTTTTGTCTACAAAAACTTTTGTCTACAAAAACTTTTGTCTACAAAAGTTTATTATTTATAAAAGATTAAAGTTAACAGTACACCGCCGATGGCAACAATTATTGCCCATAGGTTTCCGCGAGCCAGCCAGCAGTTTTACTCAAGAGGTTGAGGAGCCACGATATAATGCCTCCGATGATGCCCGGTAGTGCGGCTGCAGCCTTTCCAGCTAATTGGGCTAGAAGGCGCCCGAGAGCTTGCAAATGTTTTTCGCCCACTCTTTTACCCCATCTTTACTTGCGGGGCGTGGGAGGTGTTGGCGGTGTAACCCCGCCAGCTGGCCCACCAGTCAAGGCAAGAACCAGAGTGCTGATGGCAAAGCCCAGTGCAGTGATAATGGTGGCTATGGTCACACCCTGCTCGCGGAACAGGGTCCGTAGCCGATCGGCCAGAGATTTGTTTTTATCTAGAACGCTAGATATGGTCTCACGAATTTGGCGGAACTGTGACCGAAGTTGTTGGTTGAGGACATCAACGCTGTCTCGAGCCGCTGCGAGATCATCTTCGGCTTTTGTAATTTCACGTTCGATTTGGTCCGCTCGCTCAGTTGTCCCGGGTTGCTTAAGCTCTTCGCGATAGCCCTCGATTAGCTGCTGGAGAGAAACTACTTTGCTCTCTTGCACCGCTTTTGTGGCACGCAAAGTTTTCAGGGCTTTGTCAAGCCCTAGAATCTCTCTCATAGGCAAAAGATTTTTTTCCTCAGTAGGCGGCTTAGATGACATACTAATAACTAAATCATCTAAAACATTAACTGTCTGATCTAGTACATCACCATCTGCTTGTGTTGCATTTTGTGCTTTATCAGCAACCTTTTCTAACTCGCGAAGGGTAGGTCGAGAATGACGACGCAGTGTACTGTCGTACCCAGGCAGGTTGAGAAAATCTCGAATAGCTCTGGAGCCCCCAGAGCCAAAACTTTGGGCAATAGTACCCAATCCTAAAAACTTTTTAGGGCCTTTAGTAGCGCTCATCCGAACCTTTTTATCACCTTCTACCCAGTAAAGTGTTTTACCATCTTCGCCGACCTGAAACCGTTTGTATTCTATGATCGTAGGTCGAGGGCCATTGTTTAGACCTATCTCCTCATAGAAAGCATTTACTAAACGGTCTCGCTGTTCTCGCAACTCGTCTGTACGGATGTCGTCGTGCGCTTGGTTGATGCGGTCGCCGTATTCATTAGCCGATAGCCCATCTAAGGGTGCCCCGATAGGAGGTTCAGGGAAATAAAACTGGTGTCTTCTTCGACTTCTGGTTGTTTTTCGGTGCATCAAAATCATTCATTTCAAAGCCACCTTCTGCCATATTGAATACAAAGGTTGGCTTTACTTATATTGAACACTCGCCAAGGTTTAATAGACAAAAGATAAAGTTTGGTTTGAATGGCATCGTCAAAGTACGGACGCAAACTGAATCCTCTTAGAAGCCTGCGGGATCCACTCGGGATCAAAGGCATACGGCAGAGCGTGGTTGTAACCAACAACCCCTCCACTATCGACCAAAATCAGCAGCTCTTGGTCCGCTTTCCCAACCTTGGCGCCCAGGATGTGATTGTTCCTGGAACAGCCCGCCTCGCATTTACCATCGCCCTCACCTCGACCGACGACAATCGAACAGTGGTTCAAAACCTTGGCCAAGCCGTTGTGAAGAAAAAGACAATCAGGATCAGTGGTAATGAGGTCATGTCTATAGATGACAGCGATGTTATCGGCTGCTACACCGACCTTTGGAAAACGTTGGGAGAGCGCCGGTCTCAGGTCTACCAGGGTATTGATGTGGCGGAAGACGCTAACATGCTTAAACTGAGGGTGGGCGCCGGAGATGGTGATAGTTCTACGGCGCAAGACAAGGCTGTTGCAGATGCATACAGCAACAGATTTAGCATTCCACTAGACTTTGAACTGTTGGAGAGCCACATGCCGTTCTTCCAGTCAGGCCTTGGTGACCGATTGAGTACGAGCTTACCTTTAATGACTACAGCCGCGTTATAATGGCAACAGGTGATACAGATGCTAGCTACGTCATCGACAACATCTCTCTCGAGTTTGAAATTATGAGCGAGCCAAACTTAGCCCGAATGATTCGCAACCAGTATACTGCGCGAGTTGCCATCTTGTATGACCGCATTTTGCGCCACCGAAAGGTCACCCTCAACAAGAGTGATACGCTGTGGAACGTCAATCTTAATATTCCAGCCCGAAGCTTTAAGGGAATACTCATGCTCTTCGAGGATGCTGGAGCGGCGACCGCGTTTAACCGAAATACAGAATCGTTCTATAACCCCAAGATCGAAAAAGTTGAGGTCATAGTCGAGGAAGCCAAACCAGTTGTATGCCCAGGGTATGCGCGGGTACCAACAGTGGGATGAAGTTCGAAAGTACTTCGCTAGCAGCCCTTCAACCAAGCGCCACCCCACGTCTGCAATGGTCACCAAAGACTTAGCATTAGCTGATGTAACGGTAGGAGAGTATTTGACAACAAAGTACGGCCTATGGCTGGACTTGAGAAGCAACGATGATGACTCACTGCACGGCAGCGGCAGGCGCATAGAAAATGCAAGTGAGGGTCACAGTCCAGATCACCAAAAGGCAGAAACGGCGGGCACATTGAACATGTATTTGTATGTTATCATGGATGCTCAGCTCAACATCGAAAATGGTCGATATATCAGTGCGCTCTACTAAACCAAACTTATCTTTTGCAGGCAAAAGATTGTTTTCGTCAACGAAAGTTCAAAGTAAAACTTTCGTACACGAAAGTTTAGACAAAAGTAAAAACTTATACGAGGATAAGTTTTTACCCCACTCGGCCATCATCTGTGGCCAGACTGGCTGTGGGAAAACAGTCTTTATCTTAAACCTTCTCGAAGATCACTACTGCGGCGAATTTTCGCACATCGTTATACTCTGCCCCACAATTCGTTGGAACAAAACGTACCACGAGCGATCCTGGGTGTGGACAGACCCAGAGGTCTATATCGTCGACCCTGGCGATCAGCTTCAAAAGTGGTTGCGAGCTTTTTACTCGATTTTTGCTGGCGAGCCGACATTGTACATCATCGACGACTGCTCAGCTAGTAAAGCTCTGACCAAAAGAAAGACATGCTGTCTGAGCTTGCGTTCTCGGGCGCCACGCCTCTCAATCTGTGTGGGTTTTGACGCAAAAGTATAACTCGGTTCTTAAAGATCTCCGCGAGCAGACTAAGTGGATAGGGCTCTTCCACTGCAAGGACAGGGACTCTTTTGAAGATTGCCTGCGAGAAAACGACGTTGTCCCGACGAGAGAGGAGCGAGATGCGCTTAGACAGCAGCTATCTAAAGCTAAACACGCTAAGCTTATACTAAAGACTGCTCAGCCGGTTGCTTATCAGTTGTTAACATAGCTTAATAGCTTGCTAAACTAAAGTTCTATGTGGGAGCAAACACAGCTAGCCATACAAACTATACATCTGGCAGTAGTTCTTGTGATGTTTGTCAAGTATGTTAGACTCATGCGCATAAACTTATACAGAGTATAAGTTTGATCTCAAAAGTAATCTTTTGCTCACAGAAGATTATGGATTGTGATGATTTGATCAACCAATTGTTGCAAGAGGTTCCCGATGAAAGCACCGATACCACCGTCTCGACGCTAAACAAAACTTTTGTAGACAAAAGTTTGAGCTGCACCTCGTCTACAAAAGATTTGCCAGCAAAAGATTACAAAAGTTTGGATCGTTTGCAAGAACAAAAACGGACCCGGCTGGCGGCAATTGTGGCTGGCGGCACAGCCCAAAAATACATAGGAACCCGACTAACCCTTGCACAACTTGATGTGATGAGTGATGACGAGATTTCTAAGCACTATAGCCGCTATGAGGCACGACTAGGGGCCTCAATGACAAAAACTCTCGGGGCGTCTGCGCTGCAGATGTATGCACTAGCGGCTAGCACATTTCTACCAATTCCACCCGAAAATAAGCCTCAGCTCGTCATAGACCTCGAGGAGGACCCCTTTGTTGGACATGCGCTGACGACAGCCTGCTGCGAGCTGTATTATCGCTATGGTATGTACTTAACCCCGCTTACAGCAGCGATGACAACTGCTAAGCACTGTCAATTTAAAGACAAAACTTATACGAGTATAAATAATACTTTCGTACACGAAAGTTTAGATGACAGAAGAGATGGCAAAGCCATCAGAAACGACATCGACAGAAGCAGCACAAGCTCTGGAGATGACAGCAGCGCAAGACCTAGAGACGACATCGACGCAGTTAAAAGTCAAGAGAGTGACTAATAAAGATCCACAAAAAGTTGAGGCTGGCCGCAAAGGTGCAGCAGCTAGAAAAGCAAAACAAGAAGCGCTGAAAGAGCAGCTGCGAAAGGCCAAACAGAGTCTCAAGTCTGAAGATAATCTTAATCCTTCATCTACAAAAGACCGCAAACATAAAAGTGAAATCTCATCGCAATCAGAAACTAATCTTTTGCCTGCAAAAGATAATCTTTGCAGGCAAAAGATTGTTTGCTCCTTGCAGGGGCTGTTATAGCTGTTGGAGCTGTGGTATATGCTAAGTTTTCGTATACGCCTGCAAAACAATTACCAAATGTATCTCAAAAATCAAAGACAAACATATTAGACAAACAAACTAATCCTCATTATATGCAATAATAATCTCCTTCTTGCATAACAAAAATGACTACCCCAGTACTGATGGTAAACAGCTTGCTAATTTGGTGTACCACTCCGCCGTAGTAAGTTGACTTGCCGTGGGATACGCTACTGTTGGTAAAAAATCATAAAGGTGTTACGCCAAAGTTAGACTTTGCGCCGTATGATGTTGGCATGGTCATACTAGATGTTGGCCTAGCTATGGCCACTAAAGACATGCTTGTCAAGCAGGATACTCCCTGCAGACATATTAAAGTAAAGATGTATAAGTTTTCTCTTTTGAATACAAAAGATTATACAAATATAAGTTAAACTAATCTTTTGTCTACAAAAACTTTTGTCTACAAAAGTTTAAGTTTGATGGCTTCTATTGTAATGCTTGTTGGCGGAGCGGTCGTGAACGCACTTGCGTTCTCTGGGTCAAATTTTCTGTTCTCGATGATACGTGATCCAGGTGCCGATGAAGAGCGAAAACGACATGACAAGGCTGTAGAACAACTTCAAGCTGCGCAGTCTGAATGGTCACGCAAGAGGGCCGAACGCCTAGACTGGATTAATGAAGAGCTTCGCCGCCAAGGACATGCCGTGCACACTTTCCGCAATGTTGATGAAGCTATTCGCCAGTACAATCTTATAAACTTTTCTACAGAAAAGTTTGGCAGTGATTCAATGGCCCCCACGCTAGAAGAACCAAAACCCAAACTCTCAGATTTCTACTTGCCGTCCCCAGAGCAACGTGATCGCGAAATTGCTTTCGTTATCATGGGGCTTGGAGTTACTTCCTTCGCAGCCTATAAACTTTCGTAGACGAAAGTTTGGATTGTTAAGTAAACTAATCTTTTGCCTGCAAAAGATTATCTTTTGCTTGCACAGAAAAGTTTGATTAGGTTTAGTTTAGTTATTTTTTGCAATCACAAACTAATCTTTGCAGATTTGCAAGATTTTTTTTTTTTCTACAGATAATCTTTTGATTGTAAAAAAAACTTTTCTTCAGAAAAGTTTAGTTAGACTTTTGCAGGCGTAAACTTATATGGATACTAAACTGTCTGCATTGTACTACAGCCACCAAGGATACTGGAAGGGACTTGCGGCCATACAAAAACTAGCCGAGGCTGCAAAAGTCACTCAAGATGTGAGTAAAGATTGGCTCAAGAGACAGGCTATATGGCAGATATATCTCCCAGCCCCTCGCCATGTGCCTCGCCCAAAATTTGATATTTCAGTGCCTAATGAAGTCCACCAAGCTGACCTATTGTTTCTTCCACACGATCGCCTGCCCAGGGGCCGAAAGATTTACAAATACGCCCTGACTGTGGTTGATGTTGCCAGCCGCTACAAAGAAGCTGAACCACTGACTTCAAAGGAATCCACCGAGGTGGCTACTGCTTTGTCCCGCATTTACAAGCGGGGACCTTTAAAGTGGCCGAAGGTGCTGCAGGTTGACCCTGGGCGTGAGTTTATGGGCTCCGTATCCCAAACTCTGGAGAAACATGGTGTCAAAGTCCGACGGGGTGAAAAAGATTTGCATCGAGCGCAGGGCATCGTGGAAAGATTCAACCGAACTCTAGCAGAAAAGCTCTTTGGGCATCAGTATGCGGTAGAGCTGCGTCTCCCAGATGATGAGAGGTCAACTGAGTGGGTAGCACGACTTCCCGCCGTTGTCTTAGCTCTGAACACAGAGGTTACCAGATTGACGGAAAAAAAGCCCTCAGAAGCCATCAAGGCAAAATCAGTAAAACAAAAGCCCTCTACCATTGCAGACCGCCCTGTTGGTCTCAACGAGCAAAAGCTCCCCTCGGGCGTGGGCGTTCGGTACCTCTACCAGCCAGGTGAGCTAGAAGGTGGGCGTTGTCGCGCAACTGACCCAGTATGGTCCCTCCGGGTGCACCGGCTTGGGCGTTCAGTCACTAAACCCGGAGAGCCTGTTCTTTATTATCTTATGAAAGATCGTGGGGTACCAGCTCGTGGGTTTGTACGAGAAGAGCTACTTGTGGTGCCTCCCAACACCCAGGTGCCACCTGTTAAACTTTTGCTTAAACTTTCGTCTACGAAAGTTTAGGCGACAATCTCGTTGATAAACTAAACTAATCAAACTTTTCTACAGAAAAGTTTGCAAGCAAAAGATAATCTTTGCAGGCAAAAGATTAGTTTTTATGCAGGCATAATATCTTTGTGCCCATAGGCTAGTGTGGTGACACCGTCTTCAGCTATCCACCTCTTTGTGTCCAAGGGGGAGAGTGATACCTTGTTCAGACGCTGACTGTAAATTCTATGTCTCTCAGAACGCAGCACATCCATCCCGTGGCGGAAGGTCTTTTTTTGTGATAGAGCCTCTTTATACTGCTCATGTCGAATTTGTTTCTTCACAACAGACTTTTTCACACCTTTGGCTTGTTTGATGTTATTCCCGCCAGCCTCGAAGATAGAGTACATCTTAGGCCGCAGCCCCACATACTCGGCGATGGGGCGCCCGGCGCACTCGTCCTTCATCTTTCCCAATACCTTCTTGTTTACCGTGTTGTGGAGGTAGTGCTCTTTGGGGTAGTCAGATGTGTCGTAGAGGTTCTGGTCTTCGGCTATGTCTTTGTACACATCCTCGGTTTGGATATCAAGGAGGAGAGAGTCTGTGTCTGTGTAAAGGAGCTGACACCGATCACCATACCGAGCCTTTATCTGATTATAGTAGAAGTCGTACATAAGGTGCTTCGAAAGGTCGAGTATGCTCATACCCACGTAGGCGGGCCGGTTGAGTACCAGGCGGCTCTTATGAACCTGGATCGCCGCGAGGTTGTCATCAAAGATGTTTGCCCGAGCAAAGGCCGGGCTGGCAATAAGTCTCCTTAGCTTATCTTCTTCATCACTGCGCACCAGCTTAACGTCGACCCGCTTGCGTAGGTTCTCCATTGTTTTCCCAAATACACTATTGTTCATGAGTTTGTAGAGGTTCTTTTCGAAGTCGCTGGTTGCCTCCTTCCGGTACTCCGTGTTCATCCGGATGTAGGGTTCCATCCAAGGGCTCTGCTCAAAGCGAAGAGCCCGGTGGATCTTCTTCAAGCGCATGCCGAGAGAGAGGTACAGCTGTAGGTTGCGATAGTGTAGCACATATCGTTCTTTATCACGGAGATTGGGTACCAGCTTTTCAACCTCTGTTGAAACTAATCTTTTGCCTGAAAACTTTTCTGTAGAAATAATCTTTGCTTGCAAAAGATTAGGTTGTGCTGATACTCGGACATCCACTCTCTCTGAACGACCATGCGCTCTGGCGCTAACGGATAGGCGTTGTGTGCGTCGTGGAGCTCTACAGGGTACTCTAAGTCTACCTCCAAGATGTAGCCCTCTGGGCTGTCTGCCGGATGCTCCGTTAAAACTTTTGTAGACAACAGCTCCTCCACCCACTCAAAGCCGCCTGTAGGCAGCGACTGGCTCATTGCCCACCCATATAGGTTGTTAGCATCCAGGTAAGAAATGTACCTGTTCGGCTCGGAGGTTAAAGCCCTTAACCAAAGGGTTGTTAGCTCTCGCAAAGCGCTTAGATACCATGGAGATACCACCTCGCATCCCCTTCTCGATGAAAAGGTGCTGGTCATAGTCTGTGAGCAGTTTGAGTTCTACACCCGTCTTTTTGAGCAACGCGTCCCAAGAGAGGCCAGGACTGGTGTAGTAATGTGCGGGGTCCAAGCCGTACTGCCGCATGCAGGTCTTCCGGAAAGTCTCGAAGACATCTGCCAAAAGGAGCACATCTGTGCGGTTGTAGAGGTCGTGGTAGTCTCCCATAGTGTGGCATCTAAAGGTCTCCCACACCTTTTGTGCATGAACGTAGTCGGCCTCGCTAATGTACTCGTCTTTCAGCTTGCTGTAGAAGGCTTCCTTCGGAGGGAGACCTGGCTCTGCAAACCTTTCCCAAGAGTCCATGTACTCGTACGGGTAGACACCCTTGCGCAACAAAAGATTGCGCCTTTCTTTACATGGCTCGTACTGGCCCGTTATTTGGAAAGCCTCGGGCAGGTTGGCTGCTACTAACTCGTCAAGAGAGGACGGCAAGAACTGGACGCTGTCGATAAATCGGAGCTGACCGAGGAGAAGCTAATGTATTTCTCGGTGTTGTTCGGGATGCAAGAAATCTTACCCTCTACCTTGGAAATAGCCTGCATCAGGAGGTGAGAATCGTAGCCCCGCAAATTGTGGAAGACCACAGGTATGGTTGTGGTTTTAGGGCTCAGGCGCAGCTTCAAGTTGCAAGCGTTGTGTGCAGCACCTCTGAATTTTCCAGTGATATGACAGTGGTCGCGGACAGTATCTCCCTCAAGTGGCTTCTCACACACGTGGCAGGTGGTGGCTGCCTTAAAGGCTCGCCGGTCATTAGCGGTCATCTTCATTGCTTTAGGGTTGGCTAGCACCTCCTTGATCTTTCGCTCCTCATACTGGATCGCTTTTAAGAAGTGCTCCGCCGCGTCGTGTCCCAGTATTCTACAGGTGTTTTTGTCCGTCCATCGCAGCGAACGACTACATAGCAATAGCCACAAGTCTCGTGGTGCTGCGTCTTCCGAGTGTTGCTCTTCGTGGGGTCCAGCTCGGGCCCCTCTACCTTTGTAGTTAGAGCCTCAAAGTCGGCGTAGATGATGAAAGGGGCGGGAAACTGCTTGTGGTGGTTTTGAAAGGTCAGCTTATTTTTTCCCTCTTCTGGCATCTCTACCCTCACCGCCATCTGACCGATCCCA
This sequence comes from Plazaster borealis, assembly GCA_021014325.1. Taxonomy (NCBI): domain Eukaryota; kingdom Metazoa; phylum Echinodermata; class Asteroidea; order Forcipulatida; family Labidiasteridae; genus Plazaster; species Plazaster borealis. The sequence goes on from CM037463.1 coordinate 14,855,523, forward strand.
CAACATTCAGGCTTGTGAGCTTCTAGGAGGTCTTCTCTCGAGTACCCATGGAGACATCTCTCACAAAAGTGCGTACGCTCCCGGTGCTTGTTTTCTTGGTAAGAGAAGACGGTTTAGGTTTTTGACCCAGGTGTAGTGAAACTTGCCTGCCTTCTCGATCAGCAAGAGGTTAATCCTGGGCATGTCCATGGGCTTTTTGCTTAGCCCGTGAACGATAACACCCTTATCCCAGCCAAATATGTTGATAGCTAGGTTGTTTTGTTTTTCAACCTTCAGGATCTGAGAGTAGGGAGTAGGAGCCTCGATCCCCGTGAAGTCTAGGCCATCATCAGTGGGATATTGGGAAGGCCTATCCGTGTGGGCTCTGGCGGGGAAGAGAGCAGACCGTAAGGACCATCTCAGGCAGTGATCATCATTGTTCTTCACGTTGATGACCGCCTTCTTGCTTTTCACCGCTGCGGGTAGTGGAATGTATGAGCCGCCTCTCAAGGGCTGGTACCGAGCAATGTCAAGCCACAGCATCTCTACGTGGTCAACCGTCCACCCCGAGCCTCTTTGAGTAAATTTTTCAAGCGTCTCCTGGATGCGGGAAAGGCCCTGTCTAGTGCATCATTAATATCGTTAGCCTGCAAAACAGACTCTTGTTTGTGGCGGAGCACGGGATCAGTGTATTCCTCACTCCCATCAGGGTTGTCTTTTCGAAGTTGAAGCTTGAGAGCCAGCTGAAACTTAATACCGTTAAAAGCTTTAAGCTCTTCCTCAAGTTTTTGGTAAATCTGAGAGCGCACGTCGTCCAGAAAGGCTCTGGGGTCTGCGCTAAGGAGATGCCCTTTGGGCACAACCATCTGCCAACCCGCAGATATTTCCCGATCACCCGTGGGGTCTGCCTAAAGACTAGCTCATCCGTCTCTTTATATTCAAACTGCTCTAGAATCTCATTTTGGTAGTCTTGTACCGTTCTAAACGTTTTTGAAGTACTCGTCATTTATAGTATAAGCTACGACGTATTTCTCTAATAGAGAGTCATTAACACACAAAACCCAACAGTAGAGGGCATGAGGTTTGCTGGTGATAGCATAACCTACAACACACATATCTCTAATTGAAGTGTTCATTTTACAAAACTTAGGGAATTTCCCATGCACATTGCGCAATAAATTGGGGATTCCCTAATGATAAAAAACCATTTAGACATAAATGTATACCTGAGATATTCAATCTGCGAAATGAAAGGACACAATGTTTGTGCTTGGGTTAAAGTTGGTGAAGTTGATCTTTGTAATAGGAGCTGCTGCGGTAAATATTGTAAGTACCACTTAGTAAAGATCCGTAAAGGCAGAAATATTTCAATACCCTGTAAATCCTGTGGTATTGGGGTTCAGAGTGAAATACAGCTATGCCGAGACTGTGGCCGAGATAAAATAAGACATAGGAACATATCTCAAGAAAAAAAGCTAAACAACAGTTGTCGTTGGTGTTGTCACAGCTCTTAGCTCGTGTTCAACTTTCGTAGACGAAAACTTTGCCTGCAAAAGTTTGTTATATCACAATTTTTGTTCTGCGGTGTGCCGGGCAAATCTTCTTGTGCCTCCACAAGGAGGAGCTACAGCTCAGCTCCCCACCACAATCCATACATATGTATTGCCGCGGTTCTTGTAAGCAAGGTGTCTTACGGTTCTCCAGGTGTCTCTTCAGGTTGTAGTACCTCTTAAAAAATTTGTGGCACTTATCACACTCCATCGTGTATACAGGTGCAGTGTATATGTCTAATTGTATATACAAATGAGGCGTTAAGGTTGGGAGTTGCTGGCTGTGGGTCGAGCCCGCCAAGAGAGCGGGGCGAGCCCTATTAAAACCTAATTTTCGTATACGAAAATTTAGTAGAACCCCATGTGCTCTATTTGTATATATACCCCAACCCAAAAGTGGTCTAGAACCAGCAGCCCACCAAGAGAGCGGGGCGAGCCCTATCAAAAAAGCTGGGAGCAAACCCCATGTGCTCTATTTGTATATACCCCAAAGCAAGGTGGTCCAGAACCCCCATTGTTCCTACTACTTATCCCATACTTAACATTCTCCCATCAGGACAAGTCATATACCAAACTGTAGCTTAAGTCATAACTTAACTAATTTATCTTGTCAATAGCATGACATTGTAGCTCATTACGATTATCACATTTCATACTCACACATGACCCAAATAATGACCCTTCCATCCTGTCCAAACCAGGAGTTCAAATAAAAAATAAAGGAGTTCACACAATCCCTTCCGATGATAAAGACCTGCTGTAGCTCAAAAATGGCAGGTCGAGCATGAGCACAAATTTGCTCACACAAAATTCTTTCAAATACCTTTTCTGCTCACAAATACCTTTGCTACCCAAATACCTTTGCTACCTGATGGATTAAATAAATTTTCTTGTAGTTAGAAACACTAACTTTTTTACCTGATTTACGAACAGCACCGTAGCGACTGGGGGTGTGAGGGGTGTGACACAAAATCAATTAAGAATTTACATCTGGTTTCTCAGTACGAAATTGGCAGTGAAGTCTAAACTTTCTGAAAAGCTTGTTGATGTTATCATATGTTATACCAATAACAATATTAATTGATGAAATGAAAGTACAGAGAAAGGTATATATTATACCACCCTCAAGCAAGAGGTTCCATACTCAACTTTAAATTTTTGGGTCAGGACAATTGATACACAATATTGAGACAGTGACAACTTAATTAATTAGTCCACAAACTACATTATGTCACCATGATTTCATACATTTCAAAATCATTTATTTCGTTATACTCAAACCCCTGTGTTTGTTATGCAACAAAGACATTTCAAATTGTAGTTTAGTTCAAAACCCATGAAACTTTCACGTGTACCACTACAACCTGATATACTTCTTCTATGCACAGTTTCACCTACATTTAAAGTTACCTTATTTATTCATATACCTGAGCATCTTTATTATGATATATATAAAATTAGTAGGGGAGATGGCCTTAGCTTTCGATCCAAACTGGACCTTCGTCAGAGGCATAAACAAACACAAGCATAAACATATCCATTTATAGCAAAAGAGGAGCAAAGGATTATGGGAAGGTATCAATAAAAATGCTGGAAAACTTAGCCAATCAAAGTTATTAATTTACAAACAATGGGGTGGCTAAGAACCAATCAGAGTTAAGTAGTGAGGACAAAAGGATGGTCAATGTAAAAGGGTGGATCACTGAACCATAATGGTGGTAACTGCATTCTGGGTAATGCGAGAAGCATGAAAGGACAGGATTAGAGGGCAAGCTGAATCAGGATAATGCAACTAACAATAGGGGGCAAGACAAAATCATCAGTGAAGAGAGTTTAGTAAACAACAGGATGACTCTGTGAAAAGGGAGGTATATAGAAGAACAGAAACAATGTACAGGATAATATGTAAGAAATTGAAATTAGGCAGAGGAACCTGCAGAGAGAGCGGGTTATGAAATCCTGATTTAAAAAAAACTTATTGAGAGAGGGAAAGGTAAAAATAAACCAGTGTAGAGAGCAGGTTATTTTCGTAACTATATTTATATCTATATATAATATATATATTTGTACATACATTTTATTTATGTCCCACCCAAAAAAATTGAGCCTTTTTTTTGGTATGACTTGAGCAATTCTATTCCCATCATTAAGACAGTGTTTGGTCCTTATGATTAATGCCTTTCTCCCTAAGCAGGAATAAACGAGGTCATCTCATATTTCCTTATTTCCCCCCTCCCCCACAGCAGTGTGGTAGGTGTCTAGGAACGAATACTTACCCGTAGAGCCACCTTCAGTCGATAAAAGAACAGGAGGTGGAGCTAGAGCGGGCGCATATGGAGCCAGCAAAAAAGTATTAAGTCCACCATACTGGCCATAAGGACCAGTAATCGTAGCCATGCTATTGCTGGTACTGTCGACTCTTGTATGAAGCGCCGAACACATTGCCAGAAGTTTGACAGACACTCCGTTGTCGGGCAGGAGATCCTTGCCCTGAGAAAAGTCAGACATTGTGTTGGGATTGGGTGAGACTTTTCCTCGCTAATGATGAACCCTAGGGAAGTTGCTAGCCCCACTAGCGTCCAGAGTGCTGCGTACCTCTGCCTCCGATCGACCCATGATGACCATGATGACTTGTCTGTTGAGCCTTGCCCCCAGGGTTTGTATGGATGCTGCCCATGAAGGGATTGGTACTGAGTCCAGGACTAACCTGAGGGTGTCCATCCGGAGCCTCTTGGGCCTGATGAATCTGTTGAGTGGTCTCAGATTCAGAATGGGTCACTAGGCGAAGGTTTCCATAAAGAAACTTGACATGAAGCCCGAGAGTTCTTGATTTGGAGGCACTACATGAGTTACTTGCTTGTGCATGAGGGATTGAATCTCCTCCTCGAGTGCTTCGCGTTTTGCCCTCAGTATGGGAACCGGTTTCTGGCAAATAAATGTGCCCGACGGGGTGGGGGATGCTTGTGAGTTCTAAATTGTAGCCCTCGCTGACCGTTTGGAACACCCACACGTCGGGGATAAGTCTCTTGTCTCTTCCACCCTTGGAAGAGTCGCAGGCGGCCCCCTATGGGTCCAATGGGAGGGCGCCGTTAACTGAACCCAGTCACTTCCGCGGGAGGTTGGCGGCTTGGTGGTCTGGGCCATCGGCTGTTTTGGCTTAAGGGCTGGAAAGGAGGCTTGAGCTCCAAGGGTGGAGGTCTGGGACGCAGCTTGTCCTCGTTTACCTCAAAAGGCCTTGAACGCGCAGTGTTGGGGGATACAAAACCCTGTTCTTGAAGCTTTGGACTGGTTCCCTCCTTGTGGCGTCTTGGGCTAGCAGAGGTTAATCTTCTCCGTAACATCAAGTCATTTGGCCTCCTCTTCCATGGCTTCCTGAAATTTTTTATGGAAGAGGTCAGTCCCGAGGAGTGGGAGCGCCGCGAAACGCTTCCGAGCACCCTCCATCAGGAGGAAGAGAGCATGCAGAATGATGTTACCCGGGTCGAGGTCACCAGGACGGAGACTCAGGCAAACTGGGCCAAAATGGAATGCAGGCCTCCTCCAGGCATGTAGGGCCTATTCCGTTTTTTGGATCAAAACTTGTCCACAAAGGCACCCCTTGGGGCAGTAGCAGCTCCATCGGCCACCAGCTTGTCCTTCACAGAGTCAGAGAAAGCTGGTACCGTGACAAAGTTTTCAAAATCTGCTTGTGGAAACCGGTAATAGGAGTTGGCACGTGTCGCCGTAGGCTTCCAGCTTGTGGTGTGAAAGGTGTGGTTGGGGCGAAACGTGCCCCGTTGCCTTAGGGCCCCTGGGGGCCAGCAGCCCGATTGGCTGGGGGGAAAGGAAACCTGAAGCCACCGCAGGGTCGCTACGCTGGGTTCAGGGCTCGAATGAGCCTGTGTGCCATGCGTTCCCCTAACTGCTGGACCGGCGCAGGGAACTTTCCCCTTGTCGGGAAGCCATGGAAGAGGAGGCTCTCATTCCGTGGTCAGAACGGAATGGCTCGCTTGATCCCCCCGTCCGACCCGCAAGGCCCCCAGTACTAGCCCTAGCCCTTGCCAGTGCCAGGTGGACAACGTGCCTTGAATGGGAACGTGTCCCCCAGCGTGCCCGGGGCAGGGTTTGAGTCCAGAAGCAAGCACATGATGCTTCCAGATCAAAACCCTGATGAAGGAACTGACGGACCCAGGAGCTTCCGGCAACCCTGTTAATGGCCGTCGTGTCCTCAGCCATACGTCTCTCCATAGAGAACGATCCAAAAATACTCAAAACACTCCAAAAATAGCTACTATTAAACAGCCAAAAAACACACAAACTACAACTCAACACTGAAAACAACAAATGTTTAATCAACGTAAACTCTTACAATACCTTAAGAGCTGAGAAAAACCACGACTTTGTGTAGTCGGCGCTGAGAGAAAAGAGGAAGATAATGTGGCAGCCAGGCTGCGGGGCATTGTTGGTGGGACCAGAGGGGAGCTGTTGCGTATATAGTAAACAACTCTGAGCGAATTAAACCTGTCGGTTAGGGAAAATGCATTAGTTGTGGCTCTACGGGTAAGTTGAGTGAAGTAGACTTAACTTGTTGGATGTGGTTCTTAGAAAGTTAGAAGACTTTGGGTTTAAATTTGACCTTTTGGCAATCAGCTAGGCATTCTGACTTGAACTGTCCTACTGCTAAGACATACAGTTAGAATCGCCACTGTTGATGTGCTGAGACTAATAACTCTTTTATTTCAACTATAGTTGAGTTGATATATTCCATCTTGCGCGATAAAGGGTGGTCACAGTCACAATTAAAAGTGCCCCGCATGCTGCCATGATGGAAATGGGGTCGAATTCTTAGCCCGTTTATCGGCCGGTGTCCGGCAGGCACTCGTCCGATATTCTGCCTATGTATGATAAACTGTTTGTAAATTTGTAACCTTCTGTTGGCCCGGCGCCGACCTGATGAGTGCGACGCCTTGCCGGACATCGGCCAGGCATTGACCGATTTATTGGAGATCAGTTTGCGATGCAAAACGCCGCACAAGGTTTTAAGTCCGAGATTACCAAAAATGACCCAGCAGCCGAGGAGTCCCGTGAGGCCCCGGCCGAAAATGCCTAGAAATCCGTCGCAAACCCATCGCAGGCTATTTTTGACTGGGGTATTAAAAATCTAATTTGTGATTTTTAAGGGTTATTCATTGTTGATTCACATTTTCAACTAGATAAAGGCAAACAAAGTATCCATCAGTTTTAGGAGAACTTACTTTGTGTTATTCAATCATTCCGGTAATTCCCTCCTGAGTGACATTAAGTTTGACAATTTACCTCTTCTTCATACTGATTGTGTCAAATTTCTTGGAGTGTTTATTGATGATAAACTTTCTTGGAATCAAAATATTAATAACTTATGCAAACTGATCTCAAGGAAAATAGGAATTATCAACAAGCTTAAATACTTCTTCCCATCCACTATACTCTATAACATTTGTTCTACTTTAATCCTGCCTTACATTGTTATGGAATTCTAGCGTGGGGCAAATCAGGTGCCTTTCTTCTGAAACTAATTATTTTGTTACAGAAAAGGGCTCTTAGAATAATTAACCATGCTGACTTTTGTGCTCATTCTGACGCATTATTTAAAAGTCACAGTACTCTTAAAGTTTCCGATATTTATCTTCTACAACTTAGAACAATTATGCATCAATTCAACTGGGTGTTACAATTAAGAGGAGTTGAGCTGATCTTTAATGTAGATGAGGAGTTAGTGTTTTGAAATCAATAGTTTCCATCTTCACAGTTTCTTCATTTAATTGTGTACCTGTTTGTCTACAATTGCTTCTAGTCTTCAATTCGTTAATGTGTCATTTGGAATCTGAATCTTTGAACTTTTCCTGATGTCTCTGGATTTGCTTCCTTGTTTTCTTCAGTTGAAGTTTTGTTTATATTCGCGTGGATTGAGAGTCGTGTCGTGTAACGTTCAGTGGATTGTCATCATACTTATTTCTTCAACCAAAAGTTCTTCATACCGCTAAGTTATTTCTATTTTCATTATTACTTTCATTGTATTATTCTTTTCCTAAATCAAATAATAAACCACAAGGGAACTTTTATATTTTTATTTGAATTGGATTTGTGTTATTATTTTTTCTTGATTTTCATCTTAAATTGTTGTTTGCCATGTACTATTTGGAGATTTGATTTTGGTGAAAAATATCAAGATCAGACTGTTATTCATCGCCCTTATGTTTGTTATTGAATCATTAGGCGTTCGTGCAATACAAGCACGAACACCTCCTTGTTATTGTTCTGGTTTTTTTTTAGGTGTTCGTGCAATATGAGCACGAACACCTATTGTTTTTGTTCTATTTTTGTTATTTTTTTCTTCTTCATCTTCTTCTTCTTCCATGGAACTCTTCTCTCAAAATAACTCAAGATTGAAACTGAATTGAACATTGAAACTCATCAGACAATTGAACCTCAATATAAAGACGGCACAGTTTTCATGACGTCATGATGACGTCATCGAGTGTCGAATTACAAGGTTTTTAAAGTTGAAAAATGACCATTTGGTATTTGCTGTATCTTATTGAATATGAAAGCTATGAAGTTCATAATTGGGCATGTGATAGATCAAGACTGGGGCTACATTTCAAAATTGTCAAAATCGTATGACCTTTTCTTCAAGGTCATGCCCCTAGGTCAAAGTTTGCCTTTGTTTTTTTTCTTGAAAAACATAATTTTCGGGCTTATCTACAGTATAACTCAAGATTGAAATTGAATTTTACATTGAAACTCATCAGACAATTGAACCTAAATATCAAGATGACACAAACTTGATAATGTCATGATGACGTCATCAGGTATTGAATTACAATGAATCAAAGTTTAATATTTATAAACAAACCATAACTCTTGAACCACATATTGGATTTTTACAATCTATACATCATCGAATAGGTCGTTAAGAGTTCAACAAACGCTACACAAAGTATGACCCCATTTGACCTTGACTTCCGGTTCAAACCGAAAGTTGAAAATTTCACAAAATTCGTATCTCAAAAACCACGTATTTCTTTATCATTTTTTTTGCATCAGGTGATAGATGATTGAGCCTGCTCACACTTTTGCACAGACAACATTTTGACATTTACATCTTGTCTTATAACCACCGGCATTAAAGCGCACGTTTGTGTTGACCCACTTTGATAACGCGAGATAGTTTAATAACACGTGTACAGATACATGAACATTGTATGTGTAGTTCAGTATGTAGGAATACGTTTAGAATCGCTGTTACCTTGTATATTGCGCACCCCGGCATAAAGATAATCCATATAATACTTGAAAAATTTGTAACTCCTGAACCACACATTTTATTTTTACAATCTATACATCATCTGAAAGGTCTTTATAAAACCTAACATACGCTACACTAATTGTGACCCCGTTTTACCTTAACTTCCGGTTCAAAGCGGAATTCGAAATTTAATATTTAAAAATATCTTAACATCTGAACAACTCATTCGATTTTTACAATCTATTCATCATTGGGAAAGTATATGTAACAACTTTAAAAACAATATACAGAATGTGACCCCAATTGACCTTTACTTCCTGTTCAAACCGGAAGATGAAATTTAATGTTTGAAAAAATCAGAACTCCTGAACAACACATTGGATTTTTATCATCTATATACATCATCAGAAAGGGCTCCAAAGATTTAAGAAACGCTACACACTGTGACCTCATTTGACCTTGACTTCCGGTTCAATCCGGGAAGTGAAAGTTAATGTTTCAACAAATCTTAACTTCTAAACAACACATTGGATTTTAACAATCTATACATTATTGGGAAAGTACGTAACAACTAAGAAACACTGAATACACAGAATGTGACCTCATTTGACCTTGACTTCTCGTTCAAACCGGAAGATAAAATTTAATAACTTGTCGACACCATATCATTCACTCATAATTTGATGACATTAATCTCGAACACATTGTTTTTGTGACGATGTCACAAAAACTGAATCTCTAGTTTTTGTTTAATTTTGTGATACCCTTGAACCAGTTACACACATTACAAGATCCTATCTTCTAGGTAATACCCGTGACATTTATATGAATATTAATTTCATATCATCCTTTTCTATAATTGGCGGCTTGTATGCTGTTGGTTTGGTCAAAAAATAAAAATAATAGTTGGACTTTTTAGAACATGAACGGTTATTTAAGAACTATGTAGTAAAAGAAATGTAATGAATATTGTGTAGTACAAGAACTTTAATGAGAATTTTGTGATTACATGAACTGTTTCTAATCAAAATTGATTTTTCAATATCTGGCCAATTCATTTAAAAAAGAATGTTCCAATCAGAGTTCGCTTGTTAACATGAAGTCATTTATTTTCAATAGTTTTGTATTCATTTTCAAAATCAATTTGTTCGATTTTAAATGATTATGAGTTTAATTGATTTGCAAAATACTGGAGCAAGTGGTTGATCAAATATTCACAGAAAAATAAAAACATACTGAACATCTCAAAGTAAAAGACAAATCTTGTATCTAAAATAAGCAACATTCACATTTAAAACTATAAATTAAGTGTTCGTAAAAACGACTACAAAGAGGTTTTGGTTGGCGGAACAAAACAATAAAATGATATTGGATTTCATACCAAAATGTACATGTGATATCCAGGTGATATCCAATATCGTAAGCCCTAAAAGAACTCTTTGAACTTGCTGTTTGGACCGGAAGGAAAGGTTAAAGTGTGAATATGTTTTGAATAAAATGCCAAATGTGTCAAAAGCTACAAGTTCAGGAGAGATGATTTTTAAAGGTTTACAGCTTTCTGTTTAGACCGGTAGGAAAGGTAAAAATGGGTCGCATTGTTAAATAAAATGTCACATAATAATAATAATTTATTCATTTATATAGCGCAAATTCCAAAATAATTTTATTCAAATGCACTGAACAATAAAATATAATAAAAAATAAAAAAAATAAAAAAAATAAAAAAACACCCAAGAAAATACACTTAAAAATATACCCATACGCGCGATTACACACATTAAAATGAATAAAGGTAACAGCAATAAAATTACTTTAAAAATTAAAGTCTTGTCTCCAAACAGCAACAGTACAGAAAGAGACGATTCAAGCGCAATATACCCCCTGAAGCTGAACAGTCAGTCAATCAATCCACAATCGTTAACCTCTCATCATCTACCCTTTCAGATGCAGAACACGGCCTGCTCTCCAAGGGACTCAACTTCTGCCCCACTCCCCCTACAGTTAATCAGGTTGAGCTCAGTCAGGACCTTACTGACTACTACCGCAAAATTCGCCTCCGTGAATTCTTCCTCGACTCACCACCTATGGATCCACAGCCATTTTACTGCAAGAGTAAATGGGTACCACCAAAGAACCGTATTCCTTCCCTTGAAACTTACATACAGGTTGTCAGTTCATAAGTAAATTTGAGTGATCATTCCACCCACAGGGCTCATGACAACCTTCCTAGAGAAGAACGTGAGGCCCTAAAGACTCTACGTACACGAAAGGACATCATCATCAAGCCAGCTGACAAGGGCTCTGCTGTTGTTGTCATGGGCCATCAGCAATACATCGATGAAGCCATGAGACAACTCAACAACCAAACTAACTATAAACCCCTTGACACTGATCCAACAGGCATCTTTTCAAAGGAGATTCAACAAACATTGGACGAAATGCATGACCGTGACCACCTCTCAAGGAAAGCCCACAAGTTTCTCTCCCCGGTCGACTGTAGAACAGCCAGATTTTACCTCCTTCCCAAGGTACACAAACCAGACAACCCAGGGAGACCCATCATATCTGGCAATGGTTCCCCCACTGAGAACATTTCTCTTTTTGTTGACAGTTTTCTCAAGCCGTTAATGCCACAGATTCCATCATATATTCATGACACTCCAGATTTCCTCCGTAATATGTCAGGTATTCAGAAGCAGGTCCCAAACACAGCCATCATCAGTACTTTTGATGTGTCCTCTTTGTACACCAACATTCCCCAAGATGAAGGGATTGCTGCCTGCTCTTCAGCTCTGGCTAAGAGTGTTCAGACGTCACCGCCCATTTCTGACATTGTATCCCTCATGCAACATGTTCTAACAAAAACCAACTTTTCTTTCATGGGTAAGAATTTCCTACAGGTACATGGCACTGCAATGGGTACACGCATGGCACCATCCATGGCATGCCTATTCATGAGCCAACTTGAACAGCGCATGTTGGAGTCAGCCCCGTACCGTCCTTGGGTCTGGTGGCGCTATATCGATGACATCTTTTTCGTCTGGACCAGTGATGAAGCAAGCCTCACGGCAATCATTGACCACATAAATTCCTTCCACAGGACCATTAAGTTCACGAGCGAATACTCAACCAAAGATACCCACTTTCTGGATGTCAAGGTTCTTAAGATGGAGATTATGATTAAAACCAATATAAAATACAATTAAGTAACAACAAAATCGGTAAAAGGCCAACTTGAAAAGATGAGTTTTTAACATAGACTTGAAGTTATTAACACTGTTAGCTCTCCTTATGTTAATTGGGAGGGCATTCCAGAGGGTAGGGGCAGCATTAACAAAAGCACAATCCCCAAGGGTAATTAACTTTGGTACGGCGAAAAGGGTAGCCCAGGAGAGTGTCATCATAAGAACTACGAAGATTGTAACGAGATGAGGGATTCTTAAAAGGGTAGCCCAGGAGAGTGTCATCATAAGAACTACGAAGATTGTAACGAGATGAGGGATTCTTAAAAGGGTAGCCCAGGAGAGTGTCATCATAAGAACTACGAAGATTGTAACGAGATGAGGGATTCTTAATGATAAGTTGGCTAAGGTAAACTGGAGCTTAACCATAAAAAAATGTATAAGTCAACAACAGAATTTTAAAATTAATCCTAAACCTCACTGGAAGTCAATGAAGATCAACCATTAATGGAGTAACATGGCAAAACTTATAGGACCTAAAAACAAGTCAAGCGCAGGCATTCTGTACTCGTTGAAGATGATTAATCTGACAGTCAGGTAAGCCATATAAAAGCTGTTACAGTAATCTAAACGACTGGAAATGAAAGCATGAATCAAGGTTTCAGTACACTTAGTGGACAGGTGTTTTCTTATACGTCTGATGTTATGTAAAAAATAAAATGCATTTCCACAAACCTTTTGAATGTGAGTATTCATTGACATATGTACATCAAACCATGAACCTAAGTTACAAGTAATGGGTGCAGGTGTAACCATACAATCACCAACATGAATGGAATCAAGATTAACTTTAGACAACTATTGGGGGGTCCCAATAATCATAAACTCACTTTTCATTCAGCATTAAACCATTAAACCAGCATCCAGTTAGGTAAATCCTGAATACAGCTCTCCATAGCTGCTACAGACGATCTTTGATTTTCTGAATTGTCAGTGCTAAAAGAGATATATAGCTGGGTATCATCATCATAACAATGAACCTGTGGAAGGTGGGTCTTAATAATATCAAACAGTGGGCTAGTGTACAAAATAAATAATAAAGGCCCAAAACAAGAGCCTTGTGGAACGACATAATCAAGGTTAAATTGCTGAGAGAGATTACCATTTATAGAAACATGTTGGGATCTACCAGACAAGTAAGAATGAAACCATTTAAGAGCAGTACCATAAATACAAAACTTACAAAGGAGACACAAGGGCTGATTTCCATGTAGCAGCAAAATGGCCAGTGCGAAGAGAAGTATTATTCATACTAGTGACAACAGGTAAAATAACCTCCAAACTTTCAATTTAAGCAGTCTAGTTGGTATCGGATCAAGAATACAGCATTTCTAATACTGGAGTGTAAAATGAGCTTACGAACTGAAGATTCTGAAAGCTGAGTAAATTCAGTGAGAGTACCAACAGCGGATGACGTTGGTGCAGAAAGATTACATCTGGCAAGCAGATCTCATTACTTAACCTAGACCGAATGTTGGCAATCTTCCGGACAAAAAAGGAACCCATATCATTGGCAAGACAAACATCATCTAATCGAGGAGGCAGAACGGTAGGTCTGTCGAGGATAAGAAGAGATTTGTAGGCCTTAAAAAATTTCCTTTGATCATGACTGTTATTGTCAACAAAAGTAGTGTAAAACACATGGCAAGCACGGTTCATTAGAAAGGTAACTTTATTTCTATGAAATTTAAATCTAAATCCTGTTGGAGATTAGAAAGTCTCCATTTACATTCAGCTTTTCTTCTCTCCAGTTTGGCCGTCTTAATCTCATCATTGATCCATGGGACGCGGGGGCGGATTGCGATTGTTTTGGTTTTAAGTGGAGCATGATGAATGAGCAGGTTACGTAACCTATTGTTATATAATTCAGAATGTGCGTCGAGATCATTAAATGAGTCGCTACACAGATCAGAGGCAGATATATCGTTCCGAAAAGCTTCCATATCAATGGAGTTGATTTTACGAAAAGTTGTCTCTCTTACGTTGTCTGGTTTACTCCAATGTAGGTAACACAAGATGAAATAATGATCAGAAAACAAGTAATCAGGAGCAGGTAAGTCTTGGATGATAGACTCAGACTGACGGGTAATTAACAGATCCAATGTGTGACCGTGAATGTGAGTAGGTTTATCGATGTGCTGCTTCAAGTTCAATGATTTAAGCAACTCAGAGAAGCGAGCAGCATCAGGGTTATCTGGTATATCGACGTGGATATTAAAATCTCCAGTGATGACAAGTGGTTCATTGCAAAGCACAATAGATTCTAAATAGTCAGAAAATTCTGTAAAAAATGTTGCTATGGTGACCTGATGATTGGGGGAATACGGTGGCCTGTACAATACGACGAGCCTAAATGAACGAGACCCAGTTTCAATGAGCCATTCGGAAAATTCAAAATATTGACGAGAGTTTTTTTATGTCAATACTACTTTGAAAAAGAAGAGCAGTACCTCCACCAGAACAGTTGCTACGAGGTTGATCAAGGAGTTTGTAACCAGGGGGAATTGCTTCAGCTCAGATGGTATCATCAACATCCTTAAAGGCATCGTACACGTTTGGTAATTGTCAAAGACCAGTGTTCTCATTTGGTGTATCCCAACATATGCATAAAATAACAAGCCTGTGAAAATTTGGGCTCAATTGGTCATCAAAGTTGCAAGATGAAAGAAAAAAACACCCTTGCTGTACAAATTTTGTACAAATTTGTGTGCTTTCAGATCTAGGAATAAAAACTTCTTGCAAGAAGTTGTTATTATTTTAGTGAGAAATTACCTCTTTCTCAAAAACTACGTTACTTCAGGGGGAGTCGTTTCTCACAATGTTTTATACTATCAACAGCTCTCTGTTACTCGTTACCAAGTCAGTTTTTATGCTACCATATATTTTGAGTAATTACCAAAGTGTACGATGCCTTTAAGCCACGTCTCACTTAGAGCAAACATGTCAGCGCGAGTACTGATGAGATAATCGACAAAATCAGCTGTCTTGTTTCTCAGTTATAAAACATTGAGGGAACATAACTTCGAACAGGAACTAACAGATGGTGCAGCAATACACTCAGAGGAATTTCGAAGATCTTGCGAAGACATGTGACAAAAGGTCGATTATTCAAAATCACATTTATTTTATGTTTACGTCGACCCGATCCCTTCCCTCTGTATTTGAGTATGCCATTTGACTTTAAAATTGTTGCTCCTTTTTAATCTGTATTTCCCTTTTATTGTACAGTTATTGTAAAACTGAAAGAATGAAAGACAGTACGTTACCATATCTTGTTCGTAATTTTCAACCATTTGATTTTTTTGCTCCTTTATTAAACTCTGCGAGACGAGGCTCCCAAAAAATACCTCTCTCATCCCACCAGCCTCATTTGGAAGGCACTTTTAATTATATGGTAAGTCTGTTTGGGGGTAATGGGGTTGGGGTGTGGGGGGGAATGGTTGTTGGAGTGGGCAGTGGGCGGGGGAGTGGGAGCTGCAAATAGATGCTGTATTAGCCTGATGATAGATACATTACAATGTGTTGGCTGCAGATCTTATCTCATGTACGCATGACAATGGGGGCTTCCACCACCAAACTTCAAAGGGTCATGGTGACCCATTAGTGAAACTCAACCCATTGACGACTTTACTATCTAAAAGGGGTGGTTCTAATACAGGATTACAAGAAGTTTGACCGGATTTGACTAAACGGTTCTTATGTTATTGAAAAAACAAAACAATGTGCCTTCCGCTACAGCCACTTGGCTTGGCGCAGGGTTTTAATCAGTATTTCCCTATTTTTATCAGTATGTTGCTGAACTTTGAAGTTAAATTACAATATTTTTTCCTTGTGCCACTGAAGTAGCTTTGTTTGTGCAACTTTTTGTTTTAATTTCTATGCTGTTATATTTTTATGTTTTCTTGAATTTTAATACTTTTACTGTAAATTTATGTGCGCTTTGGCTGATGCCGCTATTTGTAAGTTTTGTAATAAACCATTTATTAAACGAACAAAGTTTAAAACACTGCAAAAAAGCATGACTGCAGCACAAATTTTTGAAGTCTTTCACCACACAGGGCATATGACTTGGAATCATGGCAGGACAAAACCAATGATGTAACGTGGGGAATCAGTGTAAAAGTAATTTTCGTGGGATGCCAGCAGCGTACTTTGTGCACCAGGAGGACACCAACAAATCTTGAATATTGTCATCAAACAACTATTTAATAAGAAAGGCTTATTACCGCGATCAGGTTTTCATTTTACTTTTCCACTGGATTGTAAATTCGGTAAATTCGGTGCATCAAGTACGAACAGAGTTGCATTGCCAAGTCATCCCAAAAATCAGCTCGCCACAAATTCTGTGGCGAGCTGATTTTTGGGATGACTTGACTATTTTTAAGATGTTTAAAAACATCTTTAAAATAGTTAATACTGATGCAATGGTGACGCCATGTTGTCAAGTAACTAAGTTAAGTTATTAGGTACAATATGGTATATAACTTGTACCAATAGAACAATGTTAAGATTACCCGATAAAAAAATTCGTGGACAAAACCTATGGGATTTGGCTGTTAAGAAAAACAATAATAAGAAAAACCCCATTAAAAAACCCTATAGTTCAGTGTTTGTCAAAACAAACACACACTAGGTGTTCGGGTATTATTGGGTTCAGTGTTGTGTTAATGTGTGAACTATTTTGTTGAATCGATGAAAAGATTGTAGATAGCTTTTGAAATTTCAAGGAAAGTGAAGTGTAAATCTATTACGCAAAGACCTTTAGTTTACTCCGGAAACAAATACTAACGTTAGTACTTAAGACTGCATTGAGCTCTGAATGTGTATTAATTGAACATCTATGTCAATTTTCATGTAAATAGTCATACACTGAACTGGTAGTATATAAGACTTTTACTTACAATTCAAAAAAGAACTTCTTATTATAAATATCTTTATTTTCCGGTTGGACAGGAAGCCAGGTCTCAATCATGTCACTAACAGTTATACAGAACTTTCATACATCAAACATTCACCCCAAAAAGCAAAGCTTTAAACAATGTGTTTCTCAAGATAATAATTTTTGAAATAATAAACTTTGGTTAATTCAGATTTAAAAACACATAACGCTGTTGCCCGAACATGTAATAAAACCCTGAATAACAAACAAAATTAAAAATCTTGACGAAAACAAACTTGCAGTTTTGGCTATAAAGCCAAAACCGCTAATGAACACTCAAAAATAGAATGCAGTGTTCACACATTGTTTCTGTTCTCTCAATCAACTAACATGTAAAAATTTTAGTCTGTAATCTTACCTCTGCAACCTTATTCGCTTCGAGTTTCAGGGACTGTTGCTGTTTTTCTTGTTTTTCCTCCAGTCGTAATAATTGTTCAAGTGTGTTTTGTTTTTCATCTTTAACCTTCTGCAATTCCATCTTCAAATTTTCTTCATGGAACTTATCTGTTTTTTTCCCATCACGAAGAGATCCTTCTATTGTCCATGAACTGGAAGTATGAAATGAAAAATTCAAGAAAATGGTTAAGATAGTTCTCACATGATGCCACACCAACTAGAAATATGGGATGCTGCCATGTTTACTGCAACCTGCATCTTCAGCAGTGCTTTAATCACCATCCCTGAAGCACTTAATGCATGTCATGTGCAGAATCATTTTCACTCCAATAAGCGAGTTCTTGCTTTTACCTTTCTTGTAACTTGCTTGTTACTCTGCAAGATCATTTATGTGAAAATTGATATGATTGGCATGAACAATAAAACAAAATAAAACTTTTAAATGGACGTTTAAAAATGTTCATTTTTATAGATGTAATACATGTTATAAATTCAATGCCCTAACAAAACTTGAACTTGGACAAACCTCTCCTTTGGCAAAAAAAACAAAAACAAAAAATTGTTTTTTTCTTGTACAAAAAAAGTAGGTATATGACCATAGCCTATGGACACCCCACTTCCCACACAGAGGTCCTGTTATCTCATTATAAAACAATTAGAAGTGGTCCAGGCATGGTTAAACACCTTATGCCCTTTGGCCATCGATTACATACACATTTTGCTCCCCAGCCTCTTTATGGCCACCGCCGGAAACAGTTTCAAATTTCCCGCACACAAGTTTACACAACGTTAATTGGCCGGAGACTATTTGAGCAAACCTGTGGCTGGGCAATAATTTACTCTGTCTGTCTCCCCCCCCCAAACCCCCACCTTCCATTAAACCCAACCATCCGACCTCCCAAGTCATATAAACAAATCGTTGCATAAGAACTAATGCCTTGCACTTCTCATACATAAAACATGCCGGCATTGAATTTTACGCAATTAATATCACAGATATGACATATCACACGTTATGAGAAGATACAACATCTGACTTGGAATGTTTCTAAGCATACGTTGAAAAAATAGTAAACTTCATGGAAGATATATGCTATTCCTCACCACCCCCCACACCACTCATCCAACGCCCTTCCCTCTCTCTTCAGTCCAAATTTTCGTTTAAAACAAAAACACGCCTCCAATGGTTTCAGAATAGCCTGTCCCAAAAAATAGCTCTTCACTTTCCAATGATTGTGCCTAAACCATTACGGATATTTGAAACATTGTGAGTGTGTAACGGTTTCTTACGTTTTCTGTTTGTCTCAAGGCCTCTACATACACTTATAAAGTTGTTTGATGCACACATTTCCTGTTGAAAAAAACAATCAGAACTGTCTTCGTGGCTACACTGTCTTCCATATTCACAAAATTTCTCTGCAGGCTACATGTATGATTTCGCTCTTCCTTTCCGAACACCAATCCACACACGAAGTTTGAATTTGATATGCCAAGTCCTTCTTGAGTTATTGCTCAGACAACACCAGGCCCTGATGGGCACCTTGGGCAACACCATGGGCATACTAACCCCAAAACAAAAGGGCATATTCTAGGTACACCAGACCCTGATGAACATCTTGGCCAACACCATGGGCATACTAGCCCAAAAACAATTGGCCCTTTCTGGGCACACCAGACCCTGATGGGCACCTTGGCCAACGCCATAGGGACACTAGCCCCATAACAAATGGGCATTTTCTAGGCTCACCAGACCCTGATGGGCACTTTGTCCAACATGGGCATATACTAGCAGAGCATGGCCAATTAAACGGGGACTTCCTGAAAGGAGCGCATGGCCGTGACTATCCATCAGGCAATCCTGTCACGAGAGGCAGGCCAAAATCTGCTGTCAAGTTGTCTTTAGTTGAGTCGGAGAGGGAGGGCGTGGTGAAAATTTGTTCGAAACCCGCTGGAGGAAAACGATAAAATGCATTTTCTCGTTTACAAAAAGGGTACCATTTGCCACCAGTCTTCATGATAGCGCAAATGCACTCCACGCACACCTGGTCCACTGAGAGTGTCAAAAAAATGTTGACCTTGCTGGTTGATGGGCCCGTCTTCCACTAGAATGATTTTCTTTTTGATTTTGGGGTATCATCAGTAGCGGAGGGTAATTGCAATACCCGTACCATGTCACGCTGAACCAGCCGGAGCTCGGTCTCCATAACGGACAGCTGTTGCATCCGTTGGGCATCCGGAGTCCCCCGAGAGGGAAGGTCGAGATGTCCCCGGTGACTGAGGGACACTCGGTTCAGAGCGTGAAAAATGCACACAGCCCTGGGTCAGCCGTTGTGCAATTACTTTGGTATTGAACCCCATAGACGGGTGAAGGCTTAAAGCCGGGACAGACGCCGGAGCACAGCTATAACCATGTGCGGTATGTCTCTAGGCCCGTGTGCCAGCCAACCTCCGATGATTGAGGACGGTTGAATGGTAGGGGGTTGTGGAGCATGACTAGGCATGGCTGATGGAACCCCAACAACGCCCGCCTGGCGTGTAGAAGAAAAGCTTCCATTAAGTCAGCTCGAGACGAAGAAACAGCAGTCTGCTAGTCTGCCCACTCCTGCCAGAGCCATGCACCCAAGATGACCTGGAAGACTTGAACTGCCGTGCAAGAGCATGTGTGGAGCACTGGACGGGACTTGTGTAGTGACCCGATAAGAAGAAGAAGCTCGGGAAATCGGGTCCTCACTTCGGTGGCGCTTGCCACGGTGGGCCCAGCTAGACGAACCATCTGTCCTTTGTCTAGTTGCTCTTTTTTTTAATTCGGATGACGCTGGGGGCACCGGAGTTCCGGAGCAACGGTAAAAATCTGTTGTCAGATCCAGTTCCATAGAGCAAAAAGAAGAACCGGCAAGCCCAGGAGTTCCCCAGGCGGCCCGCGCTCTGCGTTGCTCGAAATTTGACCGGCCGCCATCGCACCAAACTCTGAATGGGTGGTCACTGTCTGGCCCACTGGCCCGTATAAAAGTCCGTCCCGGTGCTCGGTGGGGGTCGCCACTGAGCCAAGGGGACATGGGTTTATCATTCCCTCCGAACTACGCAGGCCAGTTCCTTCTGACTGCCCGTGTTCGGGGGTGGAGTGAAGGGTGCGCAACGTTCGTGTCAGAGCTATGCTGTATGACTACCCTGCCATCCTTTCTTCAGGACAACCACGGCACAGGAATTTTTACCTTGCCGATGTTTCCCTTTCCTTTGGTGGTCCCGTGTAAGGCGACTGGAGAAGGAGACCGTGTTGGGTCCACTTACTGGCCAACGGCCAGCTGTGTCGGCGCAGTCTCCAAAGAACTCGGCTTGTCCCGGAGGAGGTGTCTTTCCCTCGGTAGTGAACAAGCCGGTTCTGGCAAAACGTCTCAAACTAAAAAACTTCACAAAGACACGAGTACAGAACTCTACAACTCGTAAACTGTATTTAATAAATCTTCTCCAGCAAAATAACGAGTAATAAAGAGTAATAATCAGGAGCGTAGATTGTACATGTCCTACAGACTTCCGGCAGATGTTTTTTTAATGCCTGGAACAACTTCGGATTTTCCTTAACTTGTTGCTGGCAGCCAGATGGCTGATGTTCAAATCCACCCAGATTTTCCAGTGTGTAGCGTGTACAAGCATGCACCAACTGTGCTACGCTTCGTTTCACCATTCCAAAGAGGGACAACAGGTTCTGGAAAAAATGCCTTGTAAAATCCCTTTCCGGGGGTTATTGTGTAACACCGGATTCCTTTGTTTTCCAAATGTGGCATAATGGACAGGCTGCCATCATTGTTCATCATTATATTCGGCTCAATGGGAGGTAACTTTGAGTGATCCGAAATTCAAGCATACCAAGGCAGATTTTCGACTGTGAGCTGTTCTTCAAATCATGGTGAGTGCCTACTCAATTTTAATCGAACAACATCAAATCTCAGAGCTATTTATGAGAGCCTTTATTATCTTTCATTTGTCAAGTCAGGGTTTCATTGTGGCAACGAATTTTTCAAAGGAAAACGATTACTCAAGAAACTAAAAAAAGTTCAAAAAATTGTTTTTGCTGATTTGCCCCCGATCGAAGTAGTTAATTATTCACTTAATTTGTTATGGTAACTATGAACATGTACACTAAATCAGTTCTGAAATCTACTTGCTAGGTAGATTTTGTTCTTTGAGAACTTGTCTTGCTTATTATTCTACTGCCGCGGAGTAAAATATTCGGAATTCGGGAGACTTCTCAGTTCTGAAAAGAACTTATTAACTACAACCTGGTCGGGAGGTAGGAAATCGGGCGGGACTTCTCGTTAATAACTATGTTCCGTCCCAACTTGACAATCGTCCCAACTATAGTTGGGACTGGTCCAAACTTGAGTGTTCAAGTTGGGGCATCCCAACTGTAGTTGGGATCGCCCATAGAACTCTACAGCACATGCTGTACAGGCTAGGATAGCATCCGCGAAAGGAACCGTGATCGATTGTGGGTACTGGAACATGCGGGCGTGTAGCCTTTTGTCAATGCCTTCGTGGCTTGGACAGCTTCGTAAAAAGCGGAGAGACCAAGCGCGCGCGAGTCGAAAGGCTGCGTCACTCGCGTGCGTGGTCTCCCCTTCGTGACGCTTACTCCACCTTATTTACCCTGAAAAAGTCTACTGTTCTGATCGACCTTAACTTTTTTTCTGGGATTCTGCTATCACAAACAACCAACCTGCAAATAAATGCAGATGAGATAGCTCCCCTGCTTGCTTGCTATGTAGTACCCTCTACAATTACTACTGTCCCAACTACAGTTGGGACGCCCCAACTTGAACACTCAAGTTGGGACCAGTCCCAACTATAGTTGGTGCGATTGTCAAGTTGGGGCGGAACAACTACACTGCCACGGAGAGAGTCTAAATAGGTCTCAAAGTTTCGACTAGCTTGCTCTAGCAAGTAGATTTCAGAACTGAGAAGTCTCCCTAATTCTGAATATTCTACTCTGCGGCAGTAGAATATTAAGCAAGACAAGTTTTCAAAGAACAAAATCTACCTAGCAAGTATATATACACATGGTGTTACCGCAAACCTATCTATTGATACCTCACCATGCAATAATGCCTCAAACCCTATATATACTAAATCAGCTTTATTTGTGTGTTCTCACACCACTCCTGCACATTCTTCAACAGCTTGTGCAGGATTTCGGTGCCTCTTGCTGTATTCACAATAAAACAGTTTAAGCTAAGAGACAAATCAATGAGCTATCCGCCTTAAAATGTGAACTTGCGTCCAACTAAATATTGTAGTGCCCTCGGCACCCTTACATATAAGCTTTGTAAAATTTGATATTTGTGGGGCACTATCAAAATGCATGTATGTATGGGTTGCTTATTAAGCCTTCTCATTCAAAATAGTCTGCCTTGCAAAAAAAAGTTTTGATGCATTGCTTTCTAGTACAACTTAAACTACTTCTTCATCATCATTATTTCCCCAATATTGGTTCAATGCACTCTGGAAATAGAGTAAAGAGAGTGTTATAGTGGCTTTATGGTTCAGAGTCAAAGACAAAAATCTGACAATTAGTGGACCGATTCTGAATCATGGGTCAAAGGATCTAAGTATGCCTGAATTTATCATTGATAAAACATCAAATTTTATTTCGAAATCTCGCGAAAGATTTCATGAGAGTCCTGCTACACGCATGTGCAATCATATCGCTACAGAACATGGAGAGCGGTAACCGCTTCCTTTTTTTCGCAGTATTTTCTATCAACCATCATCGGGTTAAATCCCATCTTTTTATTGCCAAATTTGACACATAATAATTGCTGGATAATCATGGCTGAAACGGTTGATGCTGTGGAAAAACAGAATGAAAAGTATGAAAAATACACGTTCTACAACTCAAACGAACTCTACATGTATGACTATGTCAGTTTGTGTAAACCTAATCATGGCAGTACGTATGTACCACTGCCAGGGAGTTAGGAAACTTCCTTGAATAAGCAACCTCCACCCCGTATAAACAAGGATGATATAGGCCTTAAGGAAGATAAAGGTCTTTTAGCAAAGGTCGACAAGCTTGATAAATTGTTGGAACAACAAGCGATGAATGCACAAAATTTCCAAGAGATGATTATGGGTGCGATGAATGCCCCAGGCATGGGCCTGTGATAATCAAACGGAGTCGGATGGTAGTTTTTCATCAACCTACAGGGGCTACGCTGACAATGACAGCATTGAGCTAATGGCCACCGGTGCTACCGGAGACGTCAATAATAATGATCAGGGACCATGTCCATAGGAGAGACATCAGATGGCACCACGGCCACAGAGAACAAACAGCGCATGGATTTGCTTCATGGGCGACCAATGGTTCTTTGGGGTTTTGAATATAGATGGAATAATACGGAATTCACACAATTTGAAGTTACAGAGATTTCAGTATGGAATTGAAACAACTAGTAGTATACAGTATTTTATAAGAGGAAACTACGAGACATGTGTCTAGTTTGACGGTTGCAAGAGGAGTGAGTAAAGAAACTAATGAACATTGCTGTGGGTATCCAATTAAAAAACAATCAAAAACCAGAGACAAGAAGAATGTTATAATGGGCTTTCTACCCACGTGACGACATGTGGCAGGAAGGACAAAGTAATACAATTGGGCCTTGGTACAGTGAGTAGTAAACAATCAATTAAGGAGATTGCCTTAGGGTAAAATCTTTAAGCTAATGGACTGTTGCTGTGGAAATATACAAGGGGTTTAAAATTAACAAAATGTAAAAAACGCTACAGGAGCCCCCTTCCAGTGAGTGAGAAGTAACAAAAATCATGAAAAATGATAATACACTTGAAAACGAACGACTCTGACATAGCATTTGGGCCAATGAACAGTGTGGCCTGAGCAGGTTGTACGAGTTGGTGGAATGGCTGATGGTTGAAGAGGTTTCCGTTCTGAGTCACGGCAAACAAAAACATGGGTGCATGTTTGCAAATCACTGGGAACATTAATGATAGCTCATTGTTGAGTAATCGTTAGGCGGTTGGAGATTTTGCATGTTAAGTCGTAAACGATGCACTTAGGCAGTGGGGTCCAAAGTAGAAATGTCTGAGGTAGTGTCAACAAATTATCCCGGCACGTGAAGAGTGGTACCATAGACCCGTTCAGCGACACTGACCAATATCAGACTTGACCGCAGTGCGAATTCCAAGGAGAATGAGTGGTAAAGTTTCTGTCCAGTTAATTGTATCAACTTGTGCTTTAAGGGATGAGTTGCCTATGGAAACGTTCCACCAAGCCGTTAGCGATGGGGTGATAAGGTGTGGTACGTATGCGCTGGGTACCAAGTAGGTTAGTCAGAGCACGGAAAAGTGCGGGTTTGAACTAGTTACCGCGATCCGTGGTGATAATCGAAGGAACGCCAAATGAAGCAATCCAGCGCGATACAAAAACACAAGTGACAGTTTCAGCTGTTATGTCGGGAAGAGGAATGGCTTCTGGCCAATGTGTGAAACTGTCAATACAGGTCCGCATGTATGTATATCCATTGGATGGTGCTCATGGTCCAACAAGGTCAATGTGAACATGTGAAAATCGGGCAGCCCAGGAAAAAGGGGAGCAAAGGTATGACGATTGTTCTTTGATCGCTGACACTGTATGCCAATTTTGCCCATTGTCGCACATCAAGGTTAACACCTGGCCAAATGTAGCGATCCGTGACAAGGCGTTGCAAAGCACGAATGCTGGAGTGTGATAGGGAATGCCGAGCGTCAAACAATGTACAACGCAACTCTGCTGGAACAAATGGGCGGGTGCTTCCAGTAGAAATGTAGGAAATTAATGTAATGTCACATGATGGTAGGGGAACTTGTTTGAAATTGAGCGAGGATGACGATGTGCGCAAGCGCGAAAGTTCATCGCTGGTGTTCTGCAATTCCGCCATTTTGTGGAAATCGATGAGGGTAGTATGATCCGTGCGAAGAGCGTTGAGTTCAACCAAGATAGGGCATCTGCGGCAGGGTTATCTCCACCTGAAAGCGAGTGGTTGCCATGCATTGTCAATTCGTTGTTGAAGAACAGCTCCCACTGCGACATCCTAAGTGTCCGTTATGATGCACAGCGGCACGTCTGGCTTAGGATGTGCTAGGAGAGTGGCGTTAGCGAGGGCAACGTTGATAGCGTGAAATGACGCTGTAGCAGAGTCATTCCAAGGGAGTGGTGCTGACTTCTTACCGGCATTAGAGAGTAGATCGGTGAGTGGTTGGAGGATCTGGGAACAATGGGGAATGAAACGGCGGTAGAAAGTTGACAAGACCAAGGAATTCTCTGAGTTTAGTGAGAGTTGATGGTTGGGGGAAATCACGGATAGCACTGACCTTTCCTGCAAGTGGTTGCACTCCGTGGCGGTCAACGTGATGTCAAAGGAATTCCAGCGAGTCCGTGCCAAACTGACATTTCGCAGGGTTGATGATCACACCATATTAGTGTAGGCGGTCAAACAGAAGACGAAGATGCGTTTCATGTTGATCAGCATCTGTACTGGCAACTATGAGGTCATCGATGTATGCATAACAAAAGTACAAACCTCTGGTGACTTCATCAATGAAGCATTGGAATGTTTGTGCGGTGTTGCGCAAACCAAATGGCATACGGGTAAGTTCGAAGAGCCCAAGTGGAATCGTTATAGCCGTTTTTTTGATGTTGTCTGTTGCCATGGAAATCCGATGGTACATGTATGCGCGGATGAGGTCGATCTTGGAAAATATCGAAGTGCCATGTAGTGATGATGTAAAGTCTTGGATATGTGGCACTGGATAACGATCAGGCACCGTGGAGTTGTTGAGTGCCCGATAGTCGCCGCATGGACGCCAATCCCCAGGTTGCTTTTTGGGGACCATATGGAGTGGTGAAGACCAGTTACTGGCCGAAGGGCGCACAATCCCTAAGTCCGTCATGTGTTGGAACTCATTTTTGGCGACTTTCAAATGATCAGGTGCGAGACATGTTTGATTGGAGTGTCACCTTAGGTCAGACGCGTTATGCTGGGAAAATCTTTCAAAATGTCCGCAAATCGAGATGGGGTTGGCGGTTTGAAGATAGAGCTGAGCGATGGTGAAGTTGATGCTTTTCCACAGACGCTCAAGTTGGTCGTAGCATCAACTAGCCTGCGATTGCGAATGTCAACAAGAAAGTTGAAATAACAAAGGAAATCTGCACCTATAATTGCATGTTGAACCGCATGGTCGCCGAATCCCAATGTCAAGTGTCAATGACCTTTCACCTCAAGTAGCGATTTGCAATGCATTAGCTGCTTGAAGGTCATGTCCATGATTACAGCGGGCGCGGTCGTGAGATGAAGGAGGGATGACACTCACCTCTGCTCCTGTGCCAATTGGTCAATGTCGACCTCCTCCGATGTCGAAGCAAGAATTAGCCGAGCTTTGGTTGGAAGTTGCTGGAGAAAAAGTTGTCTCATTATTGATGGCTCCAGAGTATGCTCTCCCAAGAGCTGGTGCATCTTGCGGAGGAGTTGGGGGGGGGGCTTTCTATCCCCCAGTGGGATAGCAGGGGAAAATCAGATCAATTATCTCTAACTCTTAGCAGCCTTCTTCGCTCTGAATCCTTTTGCGGGAACATGCAGAGTGTTCATGGAAAGTTAAAATTGGACAACATCACTGCCGTAGCTTACATAGCACATGGGTGGCATTAAATCTGAAGATTGTAATTCACTGGCATAGCAGTTGTGGAATTGTTGTGGAATTGCTGCATTAGAGAGATCCATTTGGGTTTCAGTAGTACACTTACCTGGTGCACAAAACACAGCATTTCAGAATGAAACAGAGTGGATGCTAAATAAAAAAGTAATATCATTTGTTTTTTACCCTTACACCGATGTGTATGCACTGCATACTCAGTACTTTCCCGAGTTCTGTGAAAAAATCCACAGGCAAATCATTAGGGTGGGATTCAAACCCACGACCTTTGCATTGCTACAGCAGATGTCTTACCACTAGACCACCAAAGTCTTTTCACAGAACTTGGGAAAGTACCGAGTATAGAGTGCTTAATAAACATTGGTGTAAGGGTAAAAAACAAATTATATTATTTATCCCCGATGCAAAATTAACATCTATTAAACAAAAAAGTATTTAGCAAATTATGGAAGTATTTGATAAAGCAGAGATTGATCTCATTGCATCTCGATTAAATTCACAACTCACTCGATATGTGTCATGGAAACCAGACCCAGATGCAGAGGCTATTGATGCTTATCCATGAACTGGGAATCATTGAATTGTTATGCTTTCCCTCCATTTTGTATGATTGGAAAATTAATTCGGACAAAGCAGAAGAAATTGTAGTAGTTCCAAAGTGGCCATCAAAGTCTTGGTTTTCCGCAATTGCTGAACATATCAATAACCATTGAGATTGCCTAAATCAGGCACTCTCTTGACGCAACCTCATTCAGGGCTTAGCCACCCACAATTTGGAACTTAATTGTTAACAGCTGTCAGGAGATCCATTGAGAGTACAGGGGTTCCACAGAAGGCTACAGACATATCCTGTCATCCTGGCGGCATTCAACTAGGAAACAGTACAATGGGTATGACCAATATCCAAATAGGCACATTTAAGGTGATCTATGCTAATGGTGTCCTTTCGATTGTTCAGTTCAATGACAAAATGTTTGGCTGAACGACTGAGTACTTTGAAAGGGCCATCATAGTTTAAAGTTTACAAAATGTAAAAAACGCTACAGGAGCCCCCTTCCAGTGAGTGAGAAGTAACAAAAATCATGAAAAATGATAATACACTTGAAAACGAACGACTGTGACATAGCATTTGGGCCAATGAACAGTGCGGCCTGAGCGGGTTGTACGAGTTGGTGGAATGGCTGATGGTTGAAACTGAGTCACGGCAAACAAAAACATGGGTGCATGTTTGCAAATCACTGGGAACATTAATGATCGCCCATTGTTGAGTAATCGGTAGGCAGTTGGAGATTTTGCATGTTAAGTCGTAAACGATGCACTAAGGCAGTGGGGTCCAAAGTAGAAATGTCGGAGGTAGTGTCAACAAATTATCCCGGCACGTGAAGAGTGGTACCATAGACGTGAAGAGTGGTACCATAGGCCCGTTCAGCGACACTGACCAAAATCAGACTTGACCGCAGACATTGAACGACCGGCTTAACTTTTGCCGTATCAGGAAACGTGATACATTGCAAGCAGATGCAGTTTTGATTGCAACTTTTGTAACTGAACTTTATGAGCTTGGACTCGGCTACAGTTCACTTAACACTGCACGCAGTGCACTCTCTTCCTTTGTTGTGTTGGAGGGGTTGCAACAGTGGAAACAATTACCGGTACCCGATTACAATTATACTCTGATCGAGATATGATGTCAGATGTCCCTTTCAAGTCTCACAGAATCTCTCGCGAGATTTCAAAATAACATGAAAAGATTAAATGAGAACTTACATGTTTGAAATTTAATCCTGATTTTATGAGAAAAGGCGAGCAAGACATTATGTGCCTACCTCTCCCTTCCTTTTCTCCCTCATCTCAGGATAAGTTCTCTTTACTCTTTGGGGTACTTAATCAGACCTCATATCTCATTTAAAGTATGATTGCACATGCGAGTAGCCGGACTCTCACGTACTCTCTCACTCACCTTTTCTGATAAAATCAGGAATAAATTTCAAACAGGTAAGTTCTCATTTAATCCTTTCATGAACTGTTAAAACAAAACATACCTTGTGCGTGCTCTTCCACGACCAGCTCTGATACGATTCAGGGGACGTGAACTTCCTATCAATTGCTTTTGTTGTTTAGATGTGACTGGCTTGCTGGTACCATGCCTTATAACATACAAACAAAGACACATGAAATTTTGTAAGAAAACTTTTTTAGTTGTTCTGGCCTTACATTAAAAACAAGTGTTGTCTCTGTCAAGATTTTAAGTTTTTAATTGTAATCTTTTTTATGATTCTACATGTTTCTGTAATCAGACCTACTAATCAAATCAAGAGAAATTGAAAGAAATCAAACTCATTGCATGATATGGAATTTGTTGTTAGATTTGAATTATAGCATTGTTAAATGTAAACAAATGACTAATTTCAATCTGAAAGCACACTGATTATTATGTTAATGCCAGTACTGATCCTCCACAGAACTGTCTGAAATACTGTCGAGCTTAAGGAAAAAATGTGAATCACTGATACTTTAATATTTCAATTATTGCAAAGTTAAAAATCCTGACATGATTACAAAATCCCTGGTAACACATCAATCTTTTTCAATTGACACATGTTCAATAAAATTAACACTGAATTAGATTAAATTTCTGCTAAACAAGCACAGTGCATACATGTACAGAACTTTTACACAACATTATGCCAGGGGCCATATAATCGCTATTTTAAAGAGCTGGTCTTTATATCACATGTTAATACACCCCCAGTCTTCGAACAATCGGAGTGCATAAACTCTCTGAGTTACTTATTAATGTATTATATGAGCTCACATGGTATGGATATTGTGAGATCAGTGGCATAGCCAGTGAGGAGGGGCGGGGGGGGGGGGGGCCCAAAGTCCCCCATAGAAATTTTCCGTTGCAAATGGGGACGGCAATTTTTTGTTTAAATACATTTACAATTTGTTTTCTGTTCAAGACAAACTGGAACAGAAAAAAAATACAATTT
Source organism: Plazaster borealis (assembly GCA_021014325.1). NCBI lineage: Eukaryota > Metazoa > Echinodermata > Asteroidea > Forcipulatida > Labidiasteridae > Plazaster > Plazaster borealis. The sequence goes on from CM037463.1 coordinate 14,885,591, forward strand.
TTGTTTACTCGGTACCCACTTGTTTTTATACCACAATGTGATCTGCTTCTCCATTATTGTTTAATTGTGGAAGGTGTGCACGTACGTTCTGCTCCTATTGGCCCTGCAATATTTAGTTGTTTAATCGTGCACTAGCGCGCTGGTACACGTCACAATTTCATGGTCCCGCGGTACAACAATATTCATAAAACAACATAGAAGATGTATAAGTGACCAGAAACCGGTTTTCTAAGGTGATCTTCTTCTTTTTTTAATTGCTAAAAATAATTAATTTAAATAAATAATTTATCAGTTTCAAAAGTTTTTGTGAACAATTTAAAAGTAGTTTACATAAGATGAATGGTTTGATTTTACAAACAAACTTACACCTTCTTACTACCTTTTTTCTTTTTCTTTTTTGGGGGGCATTTTAGAATTTATAAAATGGAGCATCATCTTACTGTTCTTGAGGCACTTTGTCGAGTCTGTGGAAACAGACAAATGAGCTCAACCTGGAAAATCTAAAACTAAACTCCAGCCACATTTGCATGCAAGAATTGGGTCATAAGGACACTTTCTCAGTAGATTTGACATGAGAGCCACAGGGTGTGATCACTATTATCACACAGTATCTCTATCGAGTATCACTATCATTAGACACTATACCAAAATAATTAAAATGGTAGTAACGCAAGTTAAACATGAAGAAGAGAAAAATTACAATGCCTTTGTGAAACTAGATGGTATTGTAAACACGATTGTGTAAAAGCAATCAAAACATTGCACCACCCGCTGTTGTTAGCCTTAGAAGATATTGTAGAGCACGAAACGTTTCTGAAAGCACAAGCTGAAGCTGGATGTTTACTGGAATTCTTAAGCAAATTTGAATTTGTTATCATGACTGACATTTGGTTCAATGTTCTTTTCGAAATGAACACACTTTCCGAATATTTGCAGCAAACTTCTATGGATCTTGTAACGGCGAGCACTCTGATAAATTCAGCAAATGAAAATTTGAAATGGCAAAGATCAAGCCAAGTCTTTGATATTTTGAAAGATACATGTGCCACAGCCACAAGCGAAGGGGTATCTACTGAATTCAAGACCACCAGAGTGCGCAGATGCAAATGCAAACGTATGCCCGGCCAGATGGCTCATGGTGAGCCAATAGCAGATCCTATTGATAAGTTTAGGGTTACTGTACTCTTCAAGATACATGATACACTAGTCGGAGAACTACAGTCGTGCTTTACCAATTTCCTAACTCTAGTGGTTCCCTTTAAGTGTGGTTCCCTTTAAGTGTATGCCACAACGCCTTTCAGAACTTGACCATTTTGTATAGAATACTGGGTACCATTGCAGTGTCTTCAGCGACTAGTGAGAGATCCACAATGACTAAAGAAAGGTTTTCCTCGTTAGCCGTACTAAGCATACAGTGCGACTTCAGATTAACTTTGACTCAGTGATTGACACTTTTAGTCAAATTTCGGTGGTTCGCATGGAACTTGATTATCGCCTTTAACAAAACACAACATCTCCATTAAATTTAGGTCAATATAATTTAGAGATATAGAGATACCTGCATGTACCTGCATGTACTAGTATTTATTTGTAAACGTTTGATATTGTTAATATGCTATTATACTAACACAACCAAGAAAATTGTTAAAATGTATAAGGTATACCAACATGATTTTTTACATTTTAAGTTCGTTTGGATTGCTTGTAAACAAAATAATGTTTGTTCATGATAATTTTACTCACGGCTTAGTTGTCCAATGCTGAAACGTAATCAAACCATGAGTAATTGTATTGGATTTGTCAATCTAGTCTCATTTTGACTGGCTGATATCTTGGGTTTGTGGGAGTGATAGTTAAATTATCATTACAATTCCTGTAGTGTAACCGAAGAGTAGGGCCTACACATGACGTCATGAAAGGTCATATCAGTACAAGTGTAACTTAAACTTAAATACTCTGAACCTTAAAATGGGGACCAAAAATTGGATTTGCCTCCCTCCCCCCCCCCACCACCACCAGAAAGCTGGCTTCGCGACTGTGTGAGATCCATCCAAGATTACTCAAAATATCACAATGCATAATGTATGGCAGCACTAATGTGATGTACATCATTTTCCCTCGTATTTTACTTTTCATTTCATTTTAATTTTATTAACATCACATTACATGGCCCACGGCCAAATTGGATGTGATTAACAATTAGTAATCGATAACAACATTACAAGTAGAATTGAATATTATTTATTCCCCAAACAAAAAAGAAAATAATAATAATGTTGTTCCCTTGAAATACAATTTAAATCACTTAATTTGTTAAAACTCCTGTGTTAATTCTTAAAAATGAGTAGAGTCCCATTTATTAGTAAAAGTGATTTATTAGAGGAGTTGTAATCCATGTGATTTCTGAATAGGATTGATCTTATTAACATTGTTGAATAAGATTATTCAGGATTGTTCAACAACGTCAATATAATAGAACATTCTAGTACACAAATTCAGAAAACAATGAAGTACCCATTCAAAATATTTCAATTGCCAGCAGAAACTTTGTCCAGACTGTGATGTTCAGGGTAAAAGCTCAAAACTCAATGCATATTTTTAAAAGTGAACATTGTCCATAAATAGCTCTATGGTTTTGTCTTAACTTCTAGTGAACTTGATTTGTTAGGGGATTTATTATTCCGTGTGCAGTGGCGTAGCCAGGCATTGCTTTTGAGTGGGGGGGGGGGGCCGGGGGAATGGGTTTGTCAGTGGTGAGGTAATGCTTTAATTTGGAAGGGGGACGCTGCACGGGGCCACATCCTATTATGTTCTTGGCATTTTTGGGACAAACACGCATTTTCCTCTTTTTTTCTTTTTTGTGAGCATTTATCTCGATCTTTTCAAGCCCTTGGGGGCACTGGAAATTTGTGGGGGGGGGGGGACACACACTGTGACCTGATGCCAGCCTGACTCCACCAACCGTCCAGCAGCCAATCAGCCTCATTCATGCCAACTAGTAAACTTTGTACTCCACTCCTGTCTAGTAATCTAGCTTTGCTGTGTGGATAGGGAGAGACGACAGACAACTGACAGAGAGCTGCTGAGCCTGCGGCTCTTTATATAGGAGCCCGCAGCTGCTTGCGCTCTCTCTATGGATTAGTAATTTGCGGCACAATTTGTTACTGAAAAACTGCTATCTACTGCCTTTGAGCCTTGTTTACCATGTATTATTTTTGTCCCACATCCGATGTTGTTTTGCTATACTTACAATGACGCTCCAAAGTTGATTTTCTTTAAATTCTCAGGATCTGTTTTCACCCTTAAAGAAAAAACACATAGACAGTAAAATCAGTTGACATTAAAGAAAATCTTGTAAAATCTTGTAAATCATGGTGAGACTGGATTGCCACTCTAGTTTTTCCCTAATGGCTTTACATGGTGTAACGTGTGGTGTGTATTCAGGATTCATATGAACAGTCTGTGACCTGTGTAAGCTATTTATAATATGAAAATGAAGGATTCAATACAACTAATGAACATTAAGTGTGTTTTTTTTTATTGTTAACAAGGTTGACCAATAAGGATACGTCTTGTAACTGAGCGGCTGAAAGTTTAGCAGGAGCATATGTATTGTCGCTTTGCCACAGCTGATGTATACGAAAACTGTTCGACCCACCTCCTCGCCCTATAAGGTCCACCTTTGGTAATACAATGATATGAAGTTGAATGCTGTTGATGCACTAGCATAGTTATTCGTTTTCACCATGATACATCAACATTACTTGTGTATATTATGGCTGCTTGTAGTGAATCCTATCATCAGGTTGGCATGAGATAAAAGCAAGCATGGGGCCCACATACTTTCTTATTTTCCTACAGGGTTTTTGAGTTTTCGTATCCGGCTACTTTCCTACATGCAGATGTTCATATACATGTACCCTGATAATGACATATTAATTAAAAGTAAATAGATAAAGTGAGCAAAGGAGACAAGTTTCATGCTTTCAAACATTTAATTAAAATGAATTAAACATTTAAGCATTATGCAATTATCAAGATTTTCATAGGATTTAAATTAAGTTGTTATATTTTAGTGTTTATTTCTAACTGTATAAGGGTAATAAATACGAATTATCAGCAACTAATGATTTTTTTTTTTACCTGTACCCTTGTTCGTGCCAACTTGGAAAAATTAAAATGTTTATTTTGTCATAAATTACACTATTTACTTGATGTAATGTTAGAACCATAGCGCCCTTCCATCCATTGGCGTCATTCCATCCATTGATGCCCTTCCATCCATTAGGGCTATTGTCTCCTCTTGTGCGTTCCAACTTGGGACAAATTCTAGCCTAAAACAGCAGGTACTTCAGTTACTTTTTGTAGCACCCTGATCGGTTCCTTTGGGGCTACAGTCTTATCCCCTCAGACTTTCAGTTTGGGGAAGAATTACAAGTGTTATGTTTAACGTTAATTTGTTACATATTTTGTTTGTTGCTGTACAATGGATTTATATGTACTAACAATGCAAGGTGCATTTGTGTACATGTTGTTCAACTGTGGAGGTCCGGTATCTGACCTGTAATTGCGTCTCGGTGTGCCATTGTGACCCGGTGTGTCATGATGTTGTGATACAGTTTTTCATGTGGGTATGGACAAAGGTATTCCATATACATACATGTACATGGTAGGGCGAGTGCCCTTATTGGTGTGGCCATAATTTGTGTTTGGGATGCAATAGTCCTTAAGCGTTACTCTTTTAGGTGTTTCTCAGGACAATTTTTTTATGTCATGTGTTACTTTAGTCCATGTCTTCAGCTGTAGTGCTGCATCTGTTGATGTGTGTCTGTTTAGCCCGTTGGCCCTAGCTGTGTTCAGTATCCGGCTCATTGCCTACAACTAAATCTGCAAGAGAAACATTTTACAATTTCGTGCGTGCAAATAAATCCAGCTTTTAAGCTGTGGCAAAAATCAAGTCACTTTTGATATGTGGTCAACAATTTGTCCAAGTATACTGGGCCCAATTTCATGGCTCTGCTTACCGCCGAATTCTGCGCTTGCGATCACCATTCCCCGCTTACCGTGCAAGCACCGAATTTCTGCGCTAGCTGTGTAGGCCTAAGTGTAGAATGCCTAACGTGGACTACGCACGCGCACAAGCAAAAGTTCCCTTCTAACCCGTGAAATACGCTTGACGTAAGCACGGAATTCCCTGCTTCCGTAAGCGCCAATTCTTTGCTTACGGTAAGCAGAGCCATGAAATTGGGCCCTGTACAGCTTCCAATTGAAAATAAGCACCAATAAATCCATACACAGAGCTCAATAATAATCTTATACTTGCCCTCAAATATACAATGTTGGATATATAGACTCCTCCCGCCATAAGCATATATTTAGAAATTACATGTAACTGTTCCAAATTTTGACTACTACCTAAAGGTACACTGTCAGTCCATAAGGTTTGTGACTCGATGCAGGAAAACATGGTTTTGAAGGTAAAACCCTGCCTGTAATGTAATCTGTATCTTACCCATGTGTGTCTGTCTGGATATCACATGAACTTGAATCACTTGATAGTTGTAGGCCACTCTCTGGTGAAAATATATTGTCTGTACTTTTAGAAGTCTCTTTTGTTACACACTGGACATTGTGGTAAAAAAACAACAACCATGCCTTAATTATTATGAAATACATTGTAACTTTTAATAATAATGAGACATTGAGTGTTTGTCCAACACATTGCTGTTCTGATAATGTTGATAACTATAGTGACCAAGCTTCTCTGATTTTGTTCAGTAATCACCTAAGTAACATTGTGGTATAGACCATGTGAACTTTGTTTACAATAAGTGTGACCTTGTGCATTATTTGGGTATTCTGGCAGGCAAGATACTACACAGGTCCTATGGGAAAATTGACATTTTGTGTCATAATTTCCACATAAATCCAAGAATTATGAAAGTAAAAGCTGGACAAGTTTTGAGATGTGCCCCCTTTCATCATATCAAAAGTTGATAGGAATTAGACAGTGCAATCTCCATAAAATATAAGATTTTATGTTTGATTCCATTAGTCTGTGTACAAATCGTGCCTGCAGGAAGTCCAGGCTCTGTGGCTCTTTTGTAAACATGTGATGTCACAGGTCACATCGTCTATACCATTCGACATAACATTAAGTACAATATTTAATTCAAATATTTTAAACTTGTCACTGGAGGGTGCTGTAATACGTAAAGACACCATCACACACATATTTGTTAAAGCTTGGACTGCATTTATGACTTCCTTCAAAGACACAAACACAAAAAAAAAATCACATTTGGGGTTGAACCATTCATACAAATTTGTGTACAAACTATTTTTTTTAAAGTTCCTGTTTGGACTGGAAGGAGAGGTCAATTTGGGTCATGCAGGTAAATAAATATTACTTTAGCTTATGAGGCCAGAAGATGCCACAAACATTCAAAGCTTATGTCATATGGTTCAGGAGATATGACTATTAGCATGGATTTTAAACATTTCGTTAGAGGGCGCTGTAACAGGTGATGATGTACAAAAAAAATTATTTGTTGGAAGCTTGGGTATCACTAATGATTCCATTAACCGTAACTACATCCAAATTTTGTTTCAATTGGCTGTACACTCTAAAGATATAAATATTAATTATTTAATTTTCCTGTTTGGACAGGAAACAAAGGTCGAAGTGGGGTCATGTTTTTGAATAAAATGTCATTTAAGAATAATAGTGACACTCCTGGCACCGAAATATCAAATTTGGTGGAGCTTTTTAAGAATGAGTTTATGAGACGAAGGAACTATAATACAACACCTTCAAGGGCATGGAGGTGGCACACATATTGACTGAGGCTTTAGCACTGCCCCAATTGTAACAAAGGAGGCACCCATTAGTCTAATACACTGAAGTAACTGTAGCATTTTAAAAATAAAATGTACCTTTTGATCTGATGACTGTCCAAGTTTACTTTTAACAATCACTTGTCCTTTACTCTCCCTCTCGGTTTGATTATTTCCTAAAACAAAAAACATCAATTATAATTTCATAGATGTTAAATTTGCAACAATTGCAAATGATGTAAATAGATTTTGCAGTGCAGGAAATGATTATTTGAGATAATTAACATCTTATTAGTGTAATGTAACACTTAATGGTGTCATCGCAATGATGACTTTGCTTTTGTGCCATAAACTCCTTGATAATTAGGTATATGTGAAATGTTAAGGTTTTCTGAACTTTCTAAACTTGTATAAACAAAATTGTATGACAACACAACAATACACATATTTCGGCTGTTAACATTGGTTATGCAGGATTGTATGTCATGCTTTGTGGATCAGCAGAAAACTGCACCTTCTTCTGACTACAACTTAAATGTCACTGGCACGATCATGGACAAATTGTCACCAGAGGGCACCTCCAAATATAATGATGTCATGATACATCAATTGTTCTTGGATGTCTTGGACTTAATTGATAAAAGTGGGGTGTGCGTACAATCATTCAAATGTCATAACATTAACAAAATTGCCACTAGGTCATGTAAGAGAAACACAGAGTTATTCATTATTCAAATGACAAAGATGTTGTAACATTTCCAAGAATGTCTCTCATATCTATTTAGTGATGGCATGGTCCAATAACCCTCAAGTCTTTTTTATATATATTTTTGTTTTGGTTTATCATTTTATTGTTGAAACAAACATTCGCTTCCCCAGGGATATTTTGCTTGTCTCATCAGGGCGCTTTATGTGAACAGGTTTATAACAAAATTTGGTTAAAATTCATTTTTACTGTGATTTTACTGTTTTTACAGAGAAGGATACATGAATGTAGACATTGCTTATCATGATATATCCCTACAACAGAACTTCAGTTCTACTTACCATATTCATTCACATACAAAACAGGACCACCCCTGCATCCTCATACATTCCAGTAAAGGAAGAACATTTAAAAATTACTCTTTCCTTTTTATACATGAATTTGACCTTGATTTAAAACAAATACTTTTTGAACTAAATATGTTCATACCATTAAACAACTTTAGATCTTTGTTGATTTTTATACTGGCTAAAGTGAAGTCATTTTCATCATGTTCTTCTGTAGTCCCCTCATCATCACTGTCATCTGCATCATTCTCTTCTGTAACAGTTGCTGAATCTCTCAACTCTTTTTTAATCCATGTTGGAATCTGTTAAAGATAAATTAAATTATCTTCCTTGCCTCAAGAAAATAAGATTCATAATTAAAAACATCCCCTTTTCTAAGAAAAATAAGTTTTTAAGAGAAAAAAGCCAACAGCACAATTAAATTTAAAACTTCCATAAATTATTAATTAAAAGTATAACATATTTTCAACAGTTGAATCTACCTTTTTTGCCAATATTATTTCTGTAGTAAAATTTTAGAGGATAACAGGTTATTTAAAGTTTTAGACTAACCGTTCCCAGTGTGTCAAACTCTGAAGCTTCAGAGCTAGTATATTCATCACCACCATCACCACTGTTGGCAGAGTGCTGAAGAGAAGACTCCGGGACCTGAAGACCTTGCTCACTCCTTAACACAGAGTAAACAAAAAATCAATCAGATTGTGTTTCAATATGTGTTTTTAATATAAAAATGAAAGGGAGCCCTACTCCAGCATATGCATTTACATAAATGTTTACTTAACAAGATTGGTGTGTTGACAAACACAAATGCCCCACTGAGATCAATGTAATTCTTCTTGAATTATCGGTCCGACAACACTTCTTTTGTTTTACCCATAATGACCTTGACATTTGACCCAGGGGGAAAAAAACAATGATTCTGGGGGATCTCAAGACCAATCCACACACCAAGTTTGAAGTTTGTATACCAAAGTCCTTCTTGGGTTAACGCTCAGACAATGATCGCACACACGGACACGTACCACACACGCACACATGGAAGGACAAGGCATGAACTATTTACCTCCCTTTGGCTTTGCCAGCGGGGCATAATAATTAAGATGGTAGACTTTTCTCACAGGCATCATTAGCAAGACATTTTTCCCCAGGCAGCTTTTGACATATTTCTGTCACTTCAAACAATGCCAGATGGAGAGAGAGAGAAACACAGTCAAAATGCACAAAGCAAAGAGTATCCCCAGGTGCTAATGAAATGGCATTCTACTATTTTGACGACTGCCTATAGGTGTCTGAATTCTGCATGGACCAGTTCACCTAAATGCATCCATGATTCACAGATCCAACAGGCTAAATGCTATTTTTCACCTGTCTGATGGTGCTAGGGTCTGTCTTGATGCCCTATCTGATCAGTTAAGTGCTAAAAATGTTCAAGCAAAAGACAAGCAAACCTATGCAAGTTTTTCAAGTAACAGCTTAATCTCAAAGCAACACTATAAAAGATGTGCAAGATCCGAGATGCAGCATTGAGAACCAGGGTTCGACCACCTTGGAGGAGCTTTGTATAGATTAAAACATCCAAAAAGTTAGAAAATTCCTGTGCCAATGTACTGAGAGTGCCGAGTTGCAAATGGCAGCCAACCTTGCAATCAGTGCGGCTCAGTAAGTGGGCTAGTCAGTCACAAAAGAGCACATGCAAGGCACAAACCAAACGAAACACTGCCAGTAAAAACAGCAGGGTGATCCTTGAGTGATGTCACAAGCTAAAACGAGGATGCAAAAAGACCAACCAATCTGTCAAAATCGACAGGAACCAAAACCTACCTTGTTAGTAGGTTAAGTATTGCTGGCTATACAAACATCAGAAACAAAAATCCCTGCACTGAAAAGCTTGAATTTACCGACATGACCCCTGTGCAAAAATTTCATAATTTAAGTAAGGAAGAATATAAAGATAATTTTTTAAAGTAAGAAGAAAAGCGTATCAGTTTGCAGTAATACCGTGTGCATATATCTACTTTGCTGTGTATATTTGTTCTTGAGAACATGTCTTGCTATTTATTCTACTGCCGCAGAGTAGATTTCGGAATGTTTGAGTCTACTTAGCTCTGAAAAGAACTGTCCTGCTTATTAACTGCTACCAGGGCAGGGGGTAGGAAATCGTCCAGGGGTGGATTTCACAAAACCCATCCTAACTTAGGATCGATCCTAGGACTTAGGACGAGTCCCAGCCGTAAGATCGATCCTAGCTAAGATCGATCCTAGGATCGATTTCACAAAACCCGTCCTAAGCAGGACGAGTCGTAAATAATATAAAACCACAATAGAATTCTCGGACGAGGCTGAAAATGCTAATGCAATGGCTTTTTGATGGCTTTATTGCTTCATTAATGAAACGGCCGTCTGAACCTTCGTGGTCAGCCAAAAGTATGCACAGCTGTTTGGTTGTTTTATTGCTTCGTTAATGAAACGGCCGTCTGAACCTTCTGCAGCACAGATTCAAGAAAAAAACAAATTGTCGCCATTTTGTTTTCGCTTTGGCGACAAAAGGTTGATAGTTTATGGTTGATTTTAGGCCTTTATGAGTGAACAATCAATGTGTGTGATTATATAGACCTGAGGTAAGCTGGTTTGTGCATATTTGTTGATTAAAAGGAGGGAGAAAATGTAATTTGGGCAAAAAAAACTGTAAAGAAGGTGCCGTGAATGTGATGATTTTGTCCTCCGTCCGTTGTATTCGCTATGTACATTCTATTTTTTAGGCTCTAACTTTTTTTGCAGTCTGATTTCTGATGTTTTCCAATAAATAAAAAAGGCTTAATAAACAATACCTTGTCTAATTCGCTTGCCTGTTCGATTTTTTTTAATTCATTTTCAATAGGTTTTGCTTTTATAAAACAAGAAAAAAACAACGGCAAGCTTGTCAATTTTTCGCGATCGCTAGGACGACCCTCGTACCGATCCTAAGTTAGGACGGGTTCGGGGCGTTTCCAAGGTAATTAGGACGCGTTCAACCCTTCCTATCTTTTGTGAAATCGTTCCTAGGACGAGTCCCGAGTTAGGACGAGTTACTCGTCCTAACTTGAGATAAGACGAGTCCTAACTCTTTGTGAAATCGACCCCAGGACTACTACTTTCCACTTAGTTATTAACTTCACTGCCACGGAGTGAGTTCTTAATTGGTCTCCATGTTTCGACTAGCCTGCTTTAGTCATTGTCAAGAGACTTAACAGTGTTTGAGATGCTGGTCTCTTTATAGCGATTCAGAGGTTTCAGTGTAGAGTCAGTACTGCTCTGATTGGTTCTTCTGAAAAGAGAACTGTGGTCAGAGGGCCCAGAGTTATTGTGTAGGTTGCACATTGTGTGTGAGTGCCCTGTGTACTGGAGAATGTCAGTAGACTGTGGGATATCAGTGGAGTAGGATGGTAGGATAGTGCGCCAAATACTGCTGATGAAATGGCTTGAGGAATTGTGTTTATGGATCTTAAAATAGCTTCTTTGATGTGACGGGTGTACCAGTGTTTCTCAGGAGCTATAATTCCAGCTTATTCCCAATTTAGAACATGGTCTAGATCATTAGAGTGTTTGACCATTGCAGACTTGTTATATTCCCTCTGCGGCCATGCGCTTGTGTTCTTTTTAGCCTTGTATTAAGGTCTTTACCAGACTCACCTATACACTTTACCACATGAGCAAGGAATTTGGTAAACTCCTGCTTGATTGCTTGAGTTATGCTTGTCTTTGTGTTATGCAACCTAATGCAAGTTCTGCAGTAGACCTTAGGCTTTTCCGAGAATACGCTGAATTCTGTGTGTGAAGTATGGACAATGTATGGAAGGATCACCGCAATGTGCATATCTTCAGAGTTCGAAGTCTGAGAGTTGTTGTTATTAGAGAGGAACTCTTGTTTGTACTCTTTTAGCACTGTGTTAAGGTGCTCCAGTTCACATAAGGTAAATGTTCCTTGTCACAAATGATGTGTGCCCTTCGAAGTAGGGTGCGGTTCACTAAGGCTTTCACAGAAAGCGGGTGAAATGACTGAGCATTAAGATAGCGGTCTGTGTGAGTCAGTTTTCTGTACATGGAGTGCAAGAGAATCATCAGCCCTCTTGAGGAAAGGTAATTAATCGAATATCTCTGTTTCCATGGTAAACTGAATGTTCGGATGTTGCCAGTTAAGGTGATTGAGGAAGTCATCAAGGTTTTTTTCCGATCCATGTGACCAAATGATAAACGTGTTATCCACATATCTGAGCCTTAGCTTGGGTTTAAGTTGGGCTGTACCCAGAGCTTTCTGTTCAAAATCTTCCATGAAGATGTTCACTAAGACTGGGAAATTGACGGCCCCATGGGAGTGTCAAAAACCCATCTCTCTGTTGGAAGTATGTTGAATTCACACATGTCATGGATTTGGTCTGGCGTTAGGCTGGTTCAGTTGGCTAGAGTTTCATCTTGTTCAAGTACCGATTTGGTAATTTGGCATGCTTCATCGTTAGGTACGTTAGTGAAAAGTGATTTTACATGAAAACTCACTAGTACATCAGAGGCCTGTAATTCAATTCCCTTTATGATATTGATAAACCCTGCTGAATTGGGTGCATGGTGAGGCGTTTTATCCACAAGTGGGTGTAAGAAGAGCTTTGTCAGGTGTTGTGCGGGGTTGTAGGTTGGGGATCCTCAAGAGGAGACAATAGGTCAGAGCAGCTTGTCTGGTTTATGGATCTTTGGCTGACCAAAGAATCCTGGGCACTTCGAGGATGAAGGCCTGAGGTGTCTGTATAACAGAGTGGGTATGGCAGTGCTACAGTTCAGAGAGAGGAGCTTGGTAGCCAGCTTCCTTTCTACTGATGGGATCGGGTTCTTTTTTAGGCGGACATACTGTAGGTATCTACGTCTAAAATACACCAAGCATCGTCAACAGATCCCATTATTGCAAAATCATTCCATTAATCTTATTAAGATCTGCTAAAAAGGAGTTAGGCTTTAGTTTGCTGTATGAACTGCCTTTAATAATGCAAGGAGGAGCTTTGGGTCTCTGAAAACTATGGTCACTCAGACCATGAGAGACTACTCGTTTCCCTACAATAAATTTGGGCTTATTTGTGAATAATAAATCAATGAGAGTTTTACTCGTTTTTGCAATCCTGGTTGGACAATCTACTGTCTGAGTCATTTTAAATTGAGTAAATATACTTTTAATCTTTCTACTGTCTGTGGCTGAATACATGTACATGTTCAAGTTAAAATCACCTATGACTATTGCCTCATAGTCACTAGATGAAGCAGTTAAAATGCCTCCCCACAGTAGTGTGGGAGGAGGCTACGAACCTATACTTACCTGTAGAGCCACTACTAATGCATTTTTCCCTAACCGACAGGTTGATTCGCTAAGGTTTTATGTACACAATAGCGCCCTCTTTGGACCTATACCCACAATGCCCCGCGGCCCAGCCGCCATGTTATCTTCCTCTTTTCTCGAAGGCGATTAAATCTCCTCCAAGGAGGGTCGAGCAACCGTGGGGAGGAGGGAGGGCTGCTCTACGGGTAAGTATAGGTTCGTAGGCTCCTCCCACACTACTGTGGGGAGGCAGTCTACTTCACTATACTTACCCGTAGAGCCACTACTAATGCATCGATTGACACCGCGAAAGGCGGCGGGATGCGAGAAACTATTGTGTAACAAGGAGCTCCGCTCAACATCCGGCCCAATCTGGAGAGTACACTGTCGTGAACCTCGCCTGGGAATAATCGGTGCCAGGACTCAAGCAAGAGGGGAACTCCTGTAGGTATAAAGATACCCCCCCCCCCAAAAAAAAAGAAAAAAAAAAAAAAAAAAAAATAATAATAATAATAAGTTACGGAATTGACCATGATGTGAAACAAAGGTTAACTCACCGAATGCAAGCCCCTGAGGCATCAACATGGGTTAGTACATGTAGGCTTGACTGGAGGGGGTCTCGCCGCCTTCAGCACTGTCCTGGCCATCCTTCCTTCCTGTTGGAGGATGTCCTTCAAGTAGCAGCTTGAAAAAGTGGTGGCAGATTTCCAACATGCAGCCCGCATGATGTCATCGATGGGGACCCCTCTAAGGAAGGCCCACGATGTGGTCACTGCTCTGACTTAATGGGCATGCACTGAAGTCCCCGCTTGGGGAGGCCTGTTGTCCCCTGACGCTGCCCTGATTGCTTCCACGATCCAGCGAGCCACTGTATCCTTTGAAGCTGCATGGTGCGGGGGGACGGAGGTGATCAACAGCTGTTCACAATCTCCCCGCAGGGTCTTTGTCCGGCTTAAATACCATTTAAGTTCACGCACTGGGCACCAGAGTCTGTCCTCCGGAATCGAGGAAAAGGACTTTAGGTCTGGTACAAAAATATCTGGTGGTTTGAAGGACAACGACTGGTTCTTGGTAAGGAAGCCAATTCGAGGGACCAACCTTACTCCACCCTGTTCCCACCTCATGTGGCCAGGCTCGATTGAAAGTGAATGGAGTTCACTCCGACGTCTACTGGTATCTGCTGCCAGCAAAAAGACCACCTTGGTTGAAGCCTTGGTGAGCGAGACTTGACCTAGCGGTTCGAAGGGAGACTTTGACAGGATTTCCAGGACACAGGAAAGGTCTCAGGAGGGCATTAGCTTCTGGACCGGAGGTCGCTCAACAAACATGCCTCGGATCAGCTGGCCTAAGGCTCGGTTGTCCGATACAGAGGATCCATCCGAGAAACCACCATAAATTGCTGCGATTGCAGAGCGATAATTACGGATTGTGCCTATCGCTAATTGTTTGTTATAGAGGTGCACCAAGAAATCACCTAAATCACCTACAGACGCACTGGTGGGATTAACAGCATGCCTTCTGGACCATTTGTAAAAGTGACGTAGTCGGCTTGCGTAAACTTTGATAATGTCCAGCAGGTCAGGTGGAGATCCATCGGAGCTGGGTGGAGAAACCCTGACGATGGTTGGAAGAGGATGTCGGGCCTCCGCGGCAGTATCACTGGGGGGCCCACAAGCAGTCTGACCATTCTGGTGAACCACAATTGGCAGGGCCAGAATGGCGCAATGAGCAGGACCTTGCAGTCCTCCTGCTCTATCTTCGATAGTACCTTTGGTAGAAGGGAGATTGGTGGGAATGCATAAGCCAGAAGACTGTTCCATGACATCGATAAGGCATCTGTATGCCACGCCAGGGGGTCGAGACTCCGGGTGCAGTACACCGGCAGTTGGGCATTCATCGCGGACGCAAACAGATCTATGTGCGGGCGATCTATCCTTGAAAACAGCAGTTGAACGATGCTCGGAAGGAGTGTCCATTCTGTTGGGACGACTTTTCCCCGAGACAGGGCATCGGCCAGGTCATTGGTGACACCTGGGATGTGTACCGCTGAGATTGTGACATCGTTCTGCAGGCACCAGTGGAAAAGGTTCCAGGCTAGGACGCACAATGGGGGAGAGTGCAGGCCTCCCTGGTGGTTGATGTATGCGACAACTGTAGTGTTGTCGCTCTTGATTTGAACAGGGCGGCCCAGAGCTGCAGTGGGCGCATCCGAAGCCTGCAGTATGGTACAAGGTCGACCATACTGGCCATGAGGCCCAACAGACGCAGTCAAGCCTGTGCTGGGGCCGTAGTGGCTTGAAGGAACAGCTGAACGTACTGCCACAAATTTGCAATCCGATCCTCGGTTGGGGAAGCAAGCACCTTCTGTAGATCGATCACTGCTCCGAGAAAAGTTGGTAGCTGTGTCGGGACCACGTGTGACTTTTATGAAACCCAGGGATGTTGAGAGCACAATTGTAGCAACCATTGCGCGTTTCCATCTCGGACTGGCCTACGATGAGCCAATCGTCGAGGTACATAAATATTGGAACTCCTTGCTTGTGGAGGCGTGCTCCTATGGATTTCACGATCCTTGTGAAAACTCTGGGAGATGTTGAGAGCCCGAACGGGAGGGTCGTAAACTCGAATGTCCTGCCTGAATAACGGAACCGGAGGAACTTGAAATGGTCTGGACAGACCGGTACATGAAGGTACGCATCTTTGAGATCTATTGATGCTGCCCATGATGAGACCGGAACCGAGTGGAAATTTACTCTGCGGAACCTCTTTGGTTTAATGAATTTGTTTCGTGGCTTTAAATTCAGTATCAGTCGCCAGGTATTGGTACCCTTTTTGGGGGCCAAGAGGAATGTGGATATGAAGCCCACTAACTCTTGGCCCTGGGGCACCAAACGAGCCGCGCGCTTGAGGAGGAGTGATTGAATTTCTTCCTCGAGTGCTTGTAAATTCGATGTAAAGATCAGGATGCTCAAGAATCAATCATATGGGTCGACCAAGCAAAGTACAGAGTGTCTGGAACCATGCTGTTTGACATGGGCATAGAAGGTCAGCACGAGAGACCAATGGGGTATTTGAGGATGAATGAGTGAGCGAGTGTATTGAAAAGCTGCTAGGATAGTGATGATATCTCCCCTGAAGAGATCCAGTTTGGCCAGAATTAATCAACTTACAAAGATGTTTTTTTAATTCTTTCAAGCAACACATTTGGCAGCAACCTTGTAATCTGTATTAAGAATGAAAATAGGTTACAAATAAAGGGCTCTTATTCTTTTTAGGTACAAGAGTAATAAACTCCTACACTGACAGATTGACATCAGACCTTCATTAAAGGATAAATTAAAGAAGTCAATAAGATAATTGTCAATATCTGTCCTCAGGCTTTATTTCCTTATTAAAACTCACTGGCAGACCATCAGTGCCAGGGGTTTGTCATTGGCTAAAGAACTAACAATTTGAAAACAATCATCAACTGTAAGTAGCTTTTCACAAGTAGTCTTACCATTCTCAGACAATACGTTTTGGTGCGGCAGAGGGAAAAAATGATTAAAGGAAACATCATCAGGGGGTTTTACATTGCTGTCAGAATGATAAAGACTGGCATAAAAGGAATGCTGTTCCTTCAAAATCTGCCTGGAATCTGTAATAACATCGACATTAGTCTGTTAGTATTCGATCCTTTTTACAAGATTCAGAAAGAAATTAGTACTTTTCTCACCTTCTTCATGCTACCTTGCATGAATCAAAACACCTTTAGTTTTCGTATCAATCAACTTCTCCATCTCTCTCTTTTTTTTATCCAACAAGA
The DNA here is from genome assembly GCA_021014325.1 of Plazaster borealis. NCBI lineage: Eukaryota > Metazoa > Echinodermata > Asteroidea > Forcipulatida > Labidiasteridae > Plazaster > Plazaster borealis. The sequence goes on from CM037463.1 coordinate 14,902,621, forward strand.
TAGAAGTGAGAATATCATTTGGATTGGAATGTACATGAAACTCAAAGCTTATTTAAAAGGTTACTCAACCTGCTTATTCAACTTCTTGTTAGACGAGTAACCAATTGAAAACCCATGAAAAAAAAGTTAAACAACATAATTTATTTGTTTTTTGCGATTAAAACATCTTGTTTGCATAACCTGTAAAAAATAATGAAGACAGTTTAAAAATGCATAAAATGTATGGTTCAGTAAATCAACTAATATAATTCAGTACAGTACATGAAAAACTATGTCTTGCACTTCTTGCAAATGCACACAGCTAAAAATGGTATTCTTGAAATAAGAAACAGTAAAAAATTCTGAGAGTGCGACAAGAAAAGTTTTCTTGAAATAAGATTTGTTCTTATTTCAAAAATACATTTTTAGCAGTGCATGGTTTCTCTTGGTCAAATATAAGTCAAGCCCCCCTGTCTCTTTTTTACACCTCGGTAATACACAGAGTGTTATTGTTCATGATTGTGTTGTCTGGTATAATGGAGCCAGGAAAACGGACAAAGATAAACTCAAAAGGGTAGTTAAACAAGCTTCTAAGATTCTGGGAGTTGTTATAAACTTGGATGAAATCTTCCAGGAGAGGGCACTAGCCAAAGCTCAGGGTGTACTAGGAAACGATGATCATCCCCTCAATAATTACTATAGAATGCTTGGCAGTGGTAGAAGATGGCAATCAGTAAGGACAAGAACAAGCAGATAAGTAAGATTTGAAACTTTGCATGGTGGGAATACGATCAGTACTCTGAGAAAGCTGTTCTCCAGAAGACGATCAGATCATACTGATCGAAACGTCGAGTTGAAACCAACGGTTCTTTTCAGAACCACCCCCAACTCACATAGAGAGATTATTACATGTACATGGTGTCACCGCAAACCTTTCCATAACAAGCAGATACTTAAATTCATTTGTCCCCTATTCCGTTCCTCTTCTTAATGATCAGCATACAAGTTAATGTTTGCATCTTATTCTTTTTATCACCTCCCTCACCTGTTCTCATCTTGTTAAGATTGTAGCCTATGTCTTTGATAGTTGTTTTAAATCAGATCTTTTTATTGTACTTTACATTGCCTGTTTGTTTTGGGGAGTTTTTTGTTTTTGTTTTTTGTATGTTTATATTGCTTATTGTATATTTTTCTATAAATCTTTTATCTTGTTGCATGTAACGAAACAATTTTCCTTTTTTGGACTATAATAAAGGATGAATTGAATTGAATTGAATTTGGTACAGCGCTGCTAATAATAAAAATAATATCAAGTTATATCAAGTTAAATGCCACACAAGCGTCCGCGTTGACGGTTTTTCACAAATTTTTGAGCGCATTCTTGGGATTTGCACAATTTAAAGTTTTGCAAGATTTTATAATGAGCTGACTTGTCTTCAGAGCGCAATCTAAATATTGTGCAAATCCCAAGAATGCGCTCCACGAGTATCGACGCACACAAGAAATTTGCACCAATTTGGACATCGGTTCAAATTTTTTGCCAAAAATATTTCTTTTTCTATCTCATTTCTCATTTCATCAACAGGCATATAATGCCTGAACTATATATAGATGGCAGCTCAAGTCAGTCGCGACATATGTGAACGATTTTTTGATTGGGTTTTTTTTTTCTCATCATTTTCAAAACATAACCATGGACAATCCTACTCCAAGCCTGACTGGTTAAAAGTAGTACTGGCTTCTTTCAGTAGTCCAGATATTAATCGGATTACAAGTCCTAGTTTGTTAAAGAGATTATAAGGAGATAAGAGGTGGAAGTAGGTAAACATTGAAAAGGATGTTCTTTCTTTAAAGGAGCATTCCCGTAATGGCAGTCAATGATAATAATAATAATAATAATAAGACTTGTAATGCGCACATATCCACCCTGCTGGGTGTTCAAGGCGCAGTAAAAACCAAAAACAAAACAAAACAAAACAAAGAAAAACAGACACAACAAAATTAGTCCTTGAAAACCTGTGACATAAGATAAGAGAATTGAATTTTGTGGTACAGAGACAAGATCTAAGATTAAGTGGTAGAGAGTTCCAGATGCGTGGCACAGCTGAAGAAAAAGACCTGTCACCCCATGAGTGTCGAGACTTGGGTTCAATGAGGAGAAGCATGGAACTTGATTGAAGATTCCTTGATTGAGTGAGATTCGTTGAGAGATAGGGAGCCAGTGTAGTTGTTTCAGAATGGGGGTGATAGAACAGGATTTTCAAGACAGTGTCACAATGCGGGCAGCGGTATTTTGAACGCGTTGAAGACGGTAAGTCTGGTTGTTAGGAAGACTAGAGAAGAGCATTGCCGTTGTCAAGACGAGAAGTAACAAATGCATGAATGACCTTTTCAGTGGCACTTTTGTCCAAGTACTTGCGAATCTTACCAATATTCCTGATGTGATATGATGACAGACGAACGATGTTGTTGATGTGTGGTTGAAGTGATATCGATGAATAAAAAATAACCCCTAAGTTCCGAGCTTGCAGCGAGGGAGCTATCCGAGCATCACCTTTGTTAACTGTTGATGTGACCCAAATAGAAGGAACTTTTGTGTCCAACGTCGAATCTCTTGGATGCATTTCTCAAGTCTTGCAATAGATGCATTGGCGTTTTCTTGAGAAGATTTAAACGTGATGTATAGCTGAGTGTCGTCTGCGTACACATGGTAATTCAGATTAAATTTCAGGATGATGTCACGAATCGGTAAAGTGTACAGCGTAAACCACTGCGGGCCCAGTACCGACCCCTGTGGCACAGAGTAGTTCAAAACAACAGGGTCAATGTATCAAATAAAACCACCTTACCTTCTTGACTCTTGGAAAAACACTATCCAAAATACAATTCAATCATATGTTACCATAAAATTGGTCAAGGGTCTCTTTAACTACAAATAGTGCATATCTTACGGTCAGTCCTTAAGTCATACTGTAGTTCTGGGTTTGAGGCCAAGCCTTGTACATACGATTCTGAGCCAGAATCTATACAAAGGGGTATTTACAGGCATAATACTTGATCGATGAGTACAACATGTGACCTACATAGTGTAGTAATTTATGGACCCTTTTTCAGGCCAATTAATTGCAATCTTACAATCTATTCCAGTTCAAGAGAACAGATATCTTGTCTCCCTTTAAACTGTCTGTACTTTTCTTGTAGCCCTCACCTTGAGTGGCCCGCAAGCCTTGTGTTGGGTGATACATTTCAGTAAAAGAAACAATAAAATAAAAATATTTAGTACAAACAAGAAACAAAAAACAAGGTTATCCATATGTCAATTTTTTAAAAGTCCATTTTCTCAAACATAGCACTTACAGTTTTCTGATGACAGTTCGCTTTCTTCTTTTATTCTTTTTCCGAGGTGGAGGACATGTTGTTTCAACTTGCACAAGCATATGCTGTCCTTGGCAAAGCACATTACTGAGGGTTACTTGGTAAGATTCACTTAAATCATCTCTGTCAGTTCCAAGTCTGTAATAATTAAATGTAAAGAGAAACTCAATAACCTTTATGCAGGGAAATTTGAGTGAAGCACTTACAAATTCTAAAATATGGACCAACAAAATGAAGTGTATAAAGCTTTATAATAAAGTTTGCATTTTAAATTGCAGTTTGCACAGGAAGCAAGGTCGTATCAAGTCATCACTTTACATACAAATAGTGCATCTTTCAAATCTTATAAAACCCAACAAGTGACATAGACTCAAATTATATGAGCTGTGGTTTCTTCAGATATGAATAATTAAAATAATAATAAAGTTGGATGTGTAATTTGACAACTGATAACTTTATCATTATGTCTTGGCTCATATTTCTCATCTAGGCATTTAGATTTTAAAATGTTCAAAGTTTTTAATGATTTTTGCCTTTCAACTTGTTTTTAGTAACACAGCTTTGTAACCATGATTATGTCATCATTTGCATATTTAAACATTTAAACATTACATGTATGATTAAATCATACATGTACAATGAAACCTTTAAACAAAATCCTTTCACATTGGTTTACAGACCAAACAATTTGGTCTGGGACTACTTTTCACTTCAACTTCCAGTTTAAACCAGGAAAGATAAGGTCACATTGGGGTCATGGGATTAAAGCATCAGATGCCAAGGTCTCCTCCCATAGGAACTGAGGGTAGCCTTGGAGTGGGGTATATATCCAACACTGTTATCTCAATCAAACTCTGCTGCAGAGTGTGCCATTGTAGTGGAGCAAAGGGAGCCTTGAAATGCCATGCTGACCCAAAAATGTGAGATCTAAGCATGTGTGAGCAATTTTAATATTTACTGTATGGTATAAATCCGCATTAGATTTTTAACTATCAGAAGTAGAGGGGGCTGACCCTGTGGGTGTTATAGGTATGTTTTTTAAGATGGCGGTCAATCAACATGCTTCAGAAAGTGCTCTCATGCTTTTAGTCATTTTAAATGTTCTGTGCCATCAGACCAGTCTAGATTTTACACCATGTTATAGAGTTTTGTTTGCCGACTCTTTTGATGTATTCCATCATCAAGTTCCTGACAACACTTTCAAGTTTTCCAGTGTTTTTCAGTCAGTTTTACATCAGCTTCCACTAGAAAATGATGCTACACTCTTCGAGCTGGTATTCACACCCGAGCAATCATATCGTCATGAACAGATGAGTCACAGTCAGAGGCTTGCCAAGCCACTTCCTTTTTGTCAACCCTGCTTTGTGATACCAATCTCCATTCATCAATGGGTAAAGTACACTGAAACCTGGCTCACCACTGATGTGATGGAGTCTGAATTAACAATAGACTGTGCAAGTCTCGCGCACATTTGAACTTCCGGGACCATTGTGGTCCCAACCATATGGAGATTTACGTGGGCAAGATTTTGTTTTGTCAATTATTTTAGTTTAACGTTGTTTATGACCATGAACAATGTACATGATGTTGGGAATGTAATACTTAGTGATAAAAAATGTGAAAGTAAAATCAATTCAACAATATGACGAACAAAACCCGAGAATTAAAGTTGACCTCAGCTTTCGGTTGCTGCAAAAAATTAAGAATTTTGTGCTCATCTCCGATAACAAAACTTATGTAAACGCTTGTTTTGGATGCGCGATGATAATCGCATGATGCTGTAACTGCAACGTAAAGCCTTTTCACTGCAGTCTATGGTTGTTGAGGCGTCAGCGTCCTCTATAAACTGCGTTAATCAAGCGTTAATTTTAGGTCCGTGTGACCTTCGCGAATCCACGGAAGTGGTTTCTGAAAAGTTAAGATCAAATAAGCATCCTTGTCCCAGAGTTTTAATTTTGCTTCATTAATAACTTACACATTAGCTGTGTATTTATTATAAAAACTAAAACTGATTTTATAAACATGTAATGAGTATGTTTGTTGTTCAGATTTTGTCATTAGATATAATTTAAAACAAAGATTTGATTTCAGAGAAAAAAATGTTTTTCGTTTGACGTGTTTTCTCGTTCCGGTACGCGCGAGACTTGCACAGTCTATTCCCAACTATACCATCTTCCAGAATGACAGAGATAACAGACGTGGTGGTGGTGTACTTTTTGGTTGTCACAATGACTTTGTATGCTGAAGACGGACTGATTTAGAGCGCAACACATTAGAACTGTTATTTGTTGAGGTGCGTCTATCTAGCCGCAACAAGATGCTCCTTGGTGTTTTCTACAGACCACAGAACACTGGAGGTGAGACCTTACAGGCCCTTGCTGACTCTTTGACAGCTGCATCTAGCCAATACAACAACATCTGAATTGTAGGAGATTTTAATCTCCCTACATTACATTGGAACTCTGAAAGTAAACTCGCCATCTCTAGCGGTTCATCTATCGATGACATTTTTGTTGTTGCTGTGATGTCTGCTAACAATTTGCACCAGGCAAACTTTTCCCCAACAAGAGGCAACAACATAATAATAATAATAATAATAATAATAATAATAATAATAATAATAATAATAATAATAATAATAATAATAATAATAAGACTTGTAATGCGCACATATCCACCCTGCTGGGTGTTCAAGGCGCAGAACATTCTTGATCTTGTCCTTTCTTCAAGTGATCTACTGACTTCTTCTACAATCAGTGAAGACCTCTTCCAGTCTGATCACAATTCAATAAGTCTGAACTTTCTTATCAGCGATTCTTCAAAGCCACATTTACTACCTCACAGCCATCCAATTTTAACTTCCGCACAGCTGATTTAACTGACTTCTGCAGAACAATTGAGTGTATTCCTTGGAATCTGCTCGAAGCCACAGATAATTGTGATGAAGCAACATCACTATTTTATGATTTTGTTGAAGCTGCCATCATTGATGTTGTTCCAGTTGTTCGCCCCCGACGCCCATCTCCTCCATGGTTTGATGGACAAGTTCGTTTTGCACTAAAAGCCAAGGAACGAGAATTTCGCCGGAAGAAGTCCAATCCTACTCCAGAGAACATAGCATGTTTCAAGCAAGCGAGACAGGAGTTCAAGAATAAAATGAGGATCATGTACTCCAACTACCTGAAGTCAATAACTGGTGACATTAGCAGAAATCCAAAACGCTTTTGGAGTTTCATTAAGGCTAAATCACATAAAGACTCATTGCCTTCAGTTCTCTGCAGTGAGAACTCTGGACTTGAAGCTACCGACTCAGCTGGAAAAAGCCTCTCTTTTCATGAACTTTTTCCAGTCTGTTTACTTGCCATCATCTAATGATCATGATCAAACTACTACTTTACCTAAGATTGAGAATTTAAATCTAGACACCATGCCTGATATTTATATTTCTGAAACAGAGGTCTTAAGTAAGTTAACTGATATTGATTCTTCTAAAGTGACTGAATCAGACAATGTTTCAGGTTTTATTTTTAAGTCCTGTGCTAATGCTCTTTGTGGTCCCTTAACTTATATTTTTAGAAAGGCCTCCAGGGAGGGTTGCTTTCCTTCATGCTGGAAATCTGCAAATATTGTTCCCATACACAAATCTGGTAAAAAACGAAGCGTTTCTAATTATAGACCAATTTCTCTGATCCCTCAGGTAGCAAAGGTTTTTGAAAGAATTCTTTCTGATCAAATTTTGTCTCATGTACGACCTGCTATTTTTGCCGCTGTCTGTACATGACGTTAAAAATCATAAGCATCAAGGGAAAAGGAATTCAATAAATGACAACTAGAATTTTTAATTAACAAAAATGCAATATAGGATTAAAATAAAAATGCATTAGTATTTACTCTTTAGGTGTTACAAAGTTGAGTTTATCCACTGTTTTGTTTTCACATCCTACCAGTTTTAAAAAATACTTCTCTGCTCTACCAACAAAACACCTTTTATTTATTATTCTGGTTATCCCTTTCATCGATGTGAGATAAGTACATGCACTTTTATGCTTTAAATTCTCATTACATTTCATTCTGTTTTCCATGCAAAGCTGTAAAAGGGAATTAAATATAAATTGTATGATACTTACATAAAAATTGGTTGAGGCTGTAAGAGTAACTGTGTTTTCTCTTGGCTACTCTGACTGTCAACGCTTATTGCACTACTTGAACTAGCAATTGTCTTCCTGCTTTGTAGACTACCTGTTTAAAGAAATCAGACATGCAACTTGACACTTTACAAGAAAAGAGGAAACTTCCTTGGACAGAAATACTTGTACACAGTTTTCAGTTTTCTACAGAAAACAAAAGGAAGATAAAGGAGGAAATCAACTGATCCATTGAGAAGTTGCATGAGAAGTTAAAATGTTAAAAGTATTGAATTTAAATCTCTGCTTCAAACTTCCTCACTCCAGTCCTTAAGCCTTTGCATCGAGTCCTTGATCCTGGAGTCTGAATCCAATTTGGAATCTTCATTAGTGTGAAGTCTCCCGTTACTGGGGTCAAGTCTAAGTCACATAGATTGAGTCAAAGTTCAAGTATTTCATTGCAGCAGTAGTGCAAGTAATTTGTATATATAAAAAAACATGTATTTCTCTCTTAAGAAGTTTTCATAGTGACACCAACTTAATGTTTTCCTTGTACACAGATTATTTAGTGCCTTGAAAAGTTAACCAAGCCTATTGTTTTACAGTATCAGTGAAAGAGGATATTCACCTTGCCCCTAGAACCCTTAATGTATGAACGTTCAGTACTACACAAGTTTGGTTGACCCTTATCCCTGTGACATATAACCTGTGTATTATGCGCCATCTTTTCATACCATGCCTGTTTATGCGGCAGTATTTTAGCTCCTTTTGGATCTTACAGGCCACAAATTTTGTGAAAATATTTTAATTTTTTTAAAGCATTATTGAAGTAGTTTTAATCTTTGTCATTTTTTGTTAGTTCCCCCCCACAGTAGTGTCGTAGGAGCCTAAAAACGAATACTTACCAGTGAGTCACTACTAATGCATTTACCTTAACCGACAGGTTTAATTCGCTAAGACTTTTTAATATATACATAACAGCGCTCTCTCTGGTCCCACCCACAATGCCTTTCGGCCCGGCCACTATGTTATCTTCCTCTTGTCTCGAAGGCCACCCAGAGGTACATTCAGAGGATCAAGCAGATGTGGGGAGGAGAGAGGGATGCTCCACGGGTAAGTATTTGTTCATAGACTCCTTCTACACTACTGTGGGGGAATCTACTTCACTCAACTTACCCGTAGAGCCACTACCAATGCATCGACTCACACCAGGAGAAGGTGGAGGGACTCGAGATGCTATTGCATAAGAAAATGGGGCGCCGCCCTCAGCCCGACCTCCTGGGTATTCGCTCTCGTGAACCAGTGAATACAGGCCTAAGCTCAAACCCGAGCCGAGGGGGCGCCTAGTTATTGTAATACCCAAAGATATGGGAGTAGGGACAAATACTAAAGCAGTGAGTGCGTAGTAGGCAATAATGGTTATACTCACTGTATGTCCAAGCTCGTCAGAACTACTGGTTGTCGGTCGGCTTGTCCCTTCGGCTGACAGGGGGCCTTGTCGCTGTCAGCACTGTTCTCACAGTCCTTCCTTCCTGTTGGAAGACATTCAAGTACAAGGATGTAAAGGTGCCGGATGTTTTCCAGCATGCTGCCTGGATAATGTCGTTGATGGGAAAACAAGTAAAGAATACCCAAGACATTACCATAACCCGAACTTCATAAGCATGGGTTGGGGTCTTGAGGGGTGTAGGCCAAGCGTCTGTAGAAACTGCCTGGATTGCCTGCATTATACCCAGCGGCAGATCGTGTCCTCCGAGGCCGATCGATGTTGGGGAACGGAAGTAATGAGAAGTGACACACCCAAGCCAGTCAGGGAGGCGTCTATTGTGATAGTGATCGTTGGTTGGGACTGTACAAAGGACAGGCCCTGGGCCATGTTTTCCTCTAGTAACCACCACCGGAGGTGTGGGCGTACATGGGGCCCTATAAGGACTGTATGGTTTGTTGGATGCAGCTTCAGACGATAAAAGGACAGGAGGTGGAGCTGGAGCGGGCGCATATGGAGCCTACAAAAAGGTACTAAGTCCACCATACTGGCCATTAGGCCAAGTAATCGTAGCCAGACAAACACATTGCCATAAATGGGACAGAGGCTTCGATGTTGGGCGGGTGATTGCCTTCTGGAGGTCTATCTTTGCCTCGAGAAAAGCCTGAAATTGCGTTGGAATTGGCTGTGACTTTTCCTCGTGGGGGAGGTAGATAGGCTGAAGGGGAGGGTCATGAACTCGTACATCTTCTCCCTGTAGCAGAACCGGACCTTGTTTGATCAGGGCAGACTGGCACATGTAGGTATGCATCCTTTAGGTTTATGGATGCTGCCCATGAAGATATTGGTACCGAGTCCAGGACTACCCCGAGGGTATCCATCCGGAACCTCTTGGGTCTAATGAATCTGTTAAGTGGTTTCAGATTCAGAATGGGTCACCAGGTGCCCATTTTCTTCTTGGGCGTTAAAAAGAAATTTGACATGAAGCCCGAGAGTTCTTGATTGTGATGCACTACGTGAATGCTTGCTTGTGCATGAGAGTATGAATCGCGCTTTGCCCGCGTTTTGTCAAATAAGTGTAATCACGGGGGGTTAGTTCTAGAACGCAGCCATCACTGACCGTTCGAAGCACCCACTCGTGGGGGATAAGTCTCTTCTAGAACCCGTTGTGCAGGCAATCAAGGAAGAGTCGCAGGTGGCCCCCTACAGGTCCAATGGAAGGGGCCGTCTTAACTATACAGAGTCATTTACGCCACCCTCCAAAAAATTGGGAGGTTGGCTATTGTGGCTTATGGGCTTGAAAAGGGGGGGGGGCTCGTGCTCCAACAGTTGCCGCCTGGGATATGGCTCATCCTGCTGGCCCTAGAACACTTTGAACGGGCAACGTTCGGAGATACAAAACCCTATTCTAGATGTTTGGGGCTGGTTCCCTCCTTGTGGCGTCTTGGGTTGGGTTTGCGGATGTTGTTCTTCTCTGTGGCATCAAGGCATTTGGCCTCCACCTCCATGGCCTCCTGAAATTTGTTATTGAAGAGGTCGAATCCGAGGAGTGGGAGTGCGCGAGGAGTCCATGTGTGCCTTCGGTTGAGAGTAAGAGAGCATCAAGAATGTTGAACACAGGCCCGCATCTATGCATTTGAAGCCTGCCGTTAACATTGGCGGGGATTGTCGTGTCTTTCTCGCAGCCACTGACGTCCCCCGCATCCCATATCGGGAGGCCAAGTTGACCGTACAGGGATTCTTCCACTTTGGATCGTACCTTGTCCACTTTGGATCATAGCTTGTCCACAAAGGTGCCCTTTGGGGCAGTAGCATTTCCAATGACCACCAGCTTATCCTTTACACAGTCAGAGAACGCTGCTACTGTGAAGAAACTTTCAAAGTCTGGCTGTGGAAAACAGTAGTAGAAGTTGGAAAGTGTCACCGTAGGGTGGTTCGGAGTGGTTGTTGACTACACTGTATGTGAGTTTCCAAGGCAACCAAGGAGTCTGATGCTTGGTGCAGTGGAGGAAGGTCTGGTCTGGGTCAGGGGGAGACACAGCTGATCACCCTGTAGCCACCCCGGGACCGCTCCCAGGTAGGCATTGGCTCCTGCTATCAGAGGTGTGATGCCGGGTAGACTCTGAGCGAGTCCCGGTGGCACCCCAGCTGCTCCATTTGACATAATGGCCAGGGAGGCCAAGATGGAGCAGAAAGCCGCCATGAAGTGGCCCTGGTACACTGAGTCCTCGTGCTGGCTCAATTTCCCACTACGGCTTGGTTATTTTCCAGAAGAGGAATCTGAAGAAGAACAGGTGTTCGTTTTTTTTGGTTTCAGTTCTTCGCCGTAGTGTGGGATCTGTCCACCATGAAGAGTGTGGGCAGGGGTGATCTGTGCCCAGTTGCCTTAGGGGCCCTGGAGGCCAGCAACAAGGGTGGTTCAGGGGGTTGGAAACCCAAACTCACCGCGGGGGCCATAACGCTAGGTCTGGGGCTCGATTAAGCCAAGCGTTCCCTTCACTGTTGGTCTGGCGCAGGTAACCTTTCCCTTGCCGACAAGCTTGGCTTTCTTCCCGAACTTGCATCCTGTTTTGGGAACAGAGGCCTGCAAGGTCCCCGGCACCCACTAGTGTAGGGCAGACACCCTGCCTTGAAGGGGACACTACCATTTCTTCCAGTGTGTCCGGGGCAGGGTCCGAGTCCGGAGGTAAACACATTCCGGATCAAACCCCTGAAGAAGGAACCATCGGACCCGGGGAGTTTCTGGCTAACCTGTTAACGGCTTACGTGTATGTATGTCCATCGCCCCTTGTTTCCATATTCTTATTGGTTATTTGCTCTGATTTGTTTTACTCACCTGAAAGGTCTCCATGCTTTGGTACTGGTTTTTCTTCAAATGTGAAAATGGTGTCTTTGCTGGGTTCCTTTCGTCTGTCGTAAGGTGGTGCACTCTTTGGAGCTCCTACAAGTATAAGTTAATGAAAAATTTCAACATGTCAAAGGATATTGAATTTCTAGCTGTATGTCAACAAGGAACAATAGGCTTTTCATTAAAGACCAAGGAAGGGTTATTTTCAAGAGAAACTGTACTCTAAGGTAATATTTGACCTCTTTTGTAGGATAACCTTGTTAGAGGGACTGGTCTTTTGCCCAAAAAGCATGCATGGATTCAGTCACGATATTTGTGAAGGGCAAATAAAAAACCCAAAACAAAGAATCAATAAAACTGGACTTAGGTTTTTGTTGACATGTCCAAACTAGCAGGCCCAATTTCATAACGCTGCTTTACGGCCAATTTTGTGCTTAACGGGCGTGCCAAGCAAATTTTTCATTTCATATGTAGCCTTGCTTAAAGGCATTGTACACGTTTGGTAATTTCTCAAAATATATATATGCGTAAAAACTGACTTGGTAACGAGCAACAGAGAGCTGTTGATAGTATAAAACATTGTGAGAAACGACTCCCTCTGAAGTAACGTAGTTTTTGAGAAAGAGGTAATTTCTCACTAAATAAATAAAAGACTTCTTGCAAGAAGCCTTTTATTCCTATCTGAAAGCACACAAATTTGTACAGCAAGGGTGTTTTTTCTTTCATCATTTTCTTGCAACTTTGATGACCAACCGAGCCCAAATTTTCACAGGCTTGTTATTTTATGCATATGTTGGGATACACCAAGTGAGAATACTGGTCTTTGGCAATTACCAAACATGTTCAGTGCCTTTAAGCAAGGTTTTTTGCTTATAGCGTTAAGCAAGCAAAAAGGAGCCTTAAAGCCTCTATTTTTTGCTTAAGCACACTGCTTAAGCACGGCCTTATTTTCTTATACCATAATATTTACAAACATGGCGGCCATCCTTCGCCGAAGACGTAACGGTCTTGAACGCAACTATCCTGTGGGGAGACAGCGACGGACTTTTCGCGACAGGGAAAATCCCCTAGAAATATTCACCTCAAATCAAGTTTGGGCCCGGTACAGATTTCGGGCGCAAACTATTTTGCGATTGGTGGATATGTTGTCGGGTGAGTTGGAGCACCCAACCAAGCACAATCACGCCTTACCACCGCTCCTTCAAGTGTGTTTGACGCTGTGTTATTTATCCTCGGGAATTTTGCCATTGTTGTCGGGGACACTTGCCCCATGGGTAGTCCCCCGACGGCATGGCGATCAATAGATCGCAGCGTCAAAGCCATCGACAGAGTTCTCGGGGATCGGGTTGCATTAAATTCCCAGATCCCCAAGATCAAATCTCCCTGCAGTCACTAAACAGGGCTTCTTCAAGGTTGCTGGTAAGAAAAAGGGTCATGGTATTTACTATATTATTAAACACAGAGAGTGAAGAACCTAAGCTTATTTCTTATCCAGACATTGAGATAATAAAAGAATGTGCTAAGTTTTGAACTTGCAACAGCTTTTCAGCAAAATAGTTCCTTTTTAACAAACTTGTCATCTCACAACAACAAAGGTGACAGCAGAGACTGAGATAACACTCATTTTCAAGGCCCTGGAAGACAAACAAATAGCAATCAAGCTTTACAGTTTCTTCGCCTATAAAAGACAGCCACCGTCCGAAGGACAAAAGCGAAAAACACAGTAAAAGTCACCAACTTCTCTAATTACAAAACCAACGGTCTCCTTCAAGACAACCACAACTTCCAAATAAAGAGATTATTATCATTTATACTTTCCTTAATAGTATTTAGCTTCACTTTAAGCATATATTATTAATCTTTTATGATCATCACATAAACAATGGGTCGTAAATATAAGAAAGGGAAATTGCTCTCACCAAACCATAGAAAAGTAAAACACTTTTCCCGCAATTGCTCAAGATTTGATCTTCCTCAAATTTGCTTGAGAAATCAAGAAAAGAATCTGACAAAAAAATCAAACATCAACTTTAAACCATTTAAAAAACAAGAAACAAATTATGATCAAATCATATGCAAAAGGCAGAGGATTTTGCATTATGAACCGCACTGACTACCTAGCTAAAGGTTACCGCCATCTTGAATTTCAGCACGAGATATTACACAAAAAACAACTCTAGAGGCTCACAAGAATGGTCAACCAAAATATCATAAACTATCATACTTTCAAGTACCTCGACCCACCAACCAAAAATCAACAAATCTTCACCACCGGGAGAACTTTTCATTGGTAAACCAATTATCAGCAGTTGCAGAAGTCCCAAGAAAAAATATCTGATTTGTGGATTACTTCCTTCTTCCAATTTTCACCACACAATCCATGACACCACTGACATTTTGTCAAACACACAAAAATACAAAAAGGTATAACATCGCGACAAACACAATTCTCCCTAAATCTGTAGGGATTTCCTATTCTATCTAAGAAAATACTCACCTCCGAAACCTACATATATTTCTGTGCGCATGCGCAAGCAATATTGCTGACACAAAAACAAATGCTGACGTCACCCACACACATGCACCTACCAGTAGCCCATACGAATCGTCCTTCTTATTTCACCTTCTGGTTTATTTTTAGGATACTCGTCTGGGCGGGATGGTATCAGGGGTTGATATTTTCTTAGATAGAATGGGAAATCCCTACAGATTTAGGGAGATTCTATTACAGAAAATACGTCACCTCCGATACCTACATATGCAGAGTAGCACTGAGTCAGAACTGAAGGGGTGGGGGGTAACTGCAGTGTGGAGCCCTAGAAAAGATGTCTAACTGAGCCTGGTACACGTCTAAATTAGATGTAAATAAAGGAGTTAAGACATACCGGTTAGCTGTACTCAAAAGCTCTATGAGGATGAGTTGACAGTCCTACGGTGTTTCTGGGCTGAAGAACGTACTGCTGCTTGCAAAACTTGTCTGCCCATGTGCCCCTTAGACTGAAGAGCATCTCGCAGGTAGTAGGATGTGAAGGTTGAGGAGAATTGTTTTTTTCAACAAGCTGCCTGCATAATATCTGTTATACGAACACCCTGGAAATGAGCCCATGAGGTAGTCATGCTCCTCGTTTGGTGAGCTTTGACCGAAGCAGCACCTGATTGAGGGGGTGTGTTCCATGCCAGAGTAGGTACTAGGCACACCTGAGGTATGGCTGAGTGTGAACCTGGGGTGCTATTAAAGGCTACCGTCAACAGTTCGCCTGGTGAGTCTAGTTGCGTCTGCAGGACCAGGCAGAGACCCCCTGGGGCTGAGCAATAGAGGGTGGAGAGGTTGAAGCTGGTAGTATGGCTTCGACGATCCACCGAGAGAGTGTACTAGTGCAGCAACTGGTTGAGGGGGTGTGTTCCGTGCCAGAGTAGGTGCTAACCGCACCTGTGGTTTGGCTGAGTGTGAACCTGGGGCGCTAACCACGCCATTAACGGTTCGCCTGGTAAATCTAGTTGAGCTGCAGGCCAAGGCAGAGACCCCCGGGGCTGGGCAGCAGAGGGTGGAGAGGTTGAAGCTGGTAGTACAGTATGGCTTAGGCGATCCACCGAGAGAGTGTACTAGTGCAGCAACTGGTTGAGGGGGTGTGTTCCGTGCCAGAGTAGGTGCTAACCGCACCTGTGGTTTGGCTGAGTGTGAACCTGGGGCGCTAAACACGCCATTAACGGTTCGCCTGGTAAATCCAGTTTAGCTGCAGGACCAGGTAGAGACCCCCGGGGCTGGGCAGTAGAGGGTGGAGAGGTTGAAGCTGGTAGTACAGAATGGCTTCGGCGATCCACCGAGAGAGTGTACTAGTGCAGCAACTGGTTGAGGGGGTGTGTTCCGTGCCAGAGTAGGTGCTAACCGCACCTGTGGTTTGGCTGAGTGTGAACCTGGGGCGCTAACCACGCTGTTAACAGTTCGCCTGGTAACTTTGGTGCTGGCTTAGTCACACAGGATTGGACTGCAGGACCAGGCAAAGGCCCCCGGGGCTGGGCAGTAGGGGGTAGTAAGGTTGCAGCTGGTAGTATGGCTTCAACGATCCACCGAGAGAGTGTACTAGTGGAGGCTGGGCGGAAGGGACGAACTGTTGTGATGAAGAGTTGCGTAGTGTTCCCCCACAGCTCCTTGGTACGTGCTATATAAAATTTTAGGATCTGAACGAGGCACTAAAGTTTATCTTCTGGGACACTTGAAATTGACGTTAAGCTCGGGATAAAAATGTCCAGAGGTGAAAAACTTTGTGATTGGTTCTTGGTTAGGAAATTGATCTGTGGGACAACGCCTCCAGGTTCCCAACGCAAGTGGCCAGGTTCTAAAGAAATAGCGTTCACTACTGCGGTGAGGTGTGGAGGCGGCTAAAAGGAAGACTGTCTTGACCGTGAGGTTGTGTAGGGAAGAAGACCCAGCAGCTTCAAAGGGAGGTTCGTCAACCTGTGAAGGACAGTGCCGAGGTCCCAGGAAGGAGTGAGCTTTTTTTTATTTCATTTCTATTTTTAATAGGTGGTCTCTCTGAAAACATGCCTTTGAAAAGTTTGGATATAGCAGTATTATTGGACAGAGAAGAGCTGTCGTCGAACCTGTGATGAACTACTGCAATGGCTGATCTGTAGCCTCGAATGGTGCTAATTTGGAGGCAGGAATTAAAGAGATGCAGTAGAAGTCCCCTATGGCAGTTACAGATGCAGAATTGGGATCCAAAACCTTCCTTGGTACACCATCCGAGGTAGTGTTGTAGGCGATTGTCATATGTTATTCTAGTGGATGGTCGCCTACATTTTGCTGCAAGGGAAGCAGCGTCTTTAGAAAGGCCGGCCGTTCGGAGGGAAGACTTGACAGCATCCAAGCACAGAGATGAAAACTGTCTGGATCTGGGTGTAGCATCTTGGACACGGGTTGTGTGAGAAGGACTTGTCGTTTTGGTAGAATGATGGGAGGTCGAATGAGGAGGTCCAGGAGTTGAGGGGACCAAGGTTGTCTTGGCCAGAGGATTGCTCTCCCTCGTGAAAGGGCATCCGCTATGATGTTCTTGTTTCCGGAGAGGTGGCTCGCTTGTAGTGCGATTTGGCGGGGGATACACCAAGTGAGTAAGCTCCAAATTTGCATGCACAGGGAAGGGGAGTGGGTCCCTCCCTGCATGGCGGTTTGGTAAGACACTACAGTGGAGTTGTCCGTCTTCACGAGGACTAAGTGATTCATCACCCTGCTTGTGGCCGACTGGAGGGCCTTTTGAACAGCCAGGAGTTCCAGTAGGTTGATGTGAAGACACTGTTCTGAGGGAGACCAGGGGTCCCTTCGAGGGCAGTAGTGGTATAGCAGATGCAGTTGAAGGGGGGCACATGTGCATACTGCACCATGGAACAATGTCCACCAGGCTTGCCATGAACCCCAAGAGACGAAGCCGTGCTCGAGCTGGTTGTGTTGGTGATGATAGGAGGAGTGGGATACATTCCTCCAGTACTCTGCAGCGCTCTAGTGAATGAGAGGCTCTGCCTGTTGTCATGCTGAGGGAGGCACCCAGGAACATCGGGTTCTGAGAAGGGACAAGGGAATATTTTTCCTGGTTGATGATGAATCCCAATTGTAGGGTAAGTTGGGTTGTCTTTGACAAGGCCTGAAGAGTGGCTGTTCGTGAAGGGCCCATGATGAGCCAGTCGTCAAGACACATGTAAAGGCGTATATGTTGTCGGCGTAATGCTGCTGCTACCACCTTGGTAATCCTGGTGAAGACCTGTGGTGCGGTAGACAGGCCGAAAGGAAGACACTGGAACTGGTGGGGTCGGAGATTAATAATAGGGCGCCACCTGCCGGATTTCTTTGGAGTGAGAAAGAAAGTTTAAGTGAAGCCCATCGTTGATCTGCGAGGAAGAGAGATTATGGCTTTCTTTTCCTTGAGAGATGCAATTTCTTCTTCTAGGGAGCAATGGAGAGAAGGATCGGAGGGAACCATAGTGGGTCGACGGAGACAGTTTAGTAGCTGTGGGGGGGAGCTCGTAAATTCCAGATGATAACCCGAGGACACGGTCTGCAGAACCCATGTGTCTGTGGTGATATGGAACCAGTTGTGAGAGAACTCCAGCAGTCGACCCCCTACAGGTCCCGAGGCTGATGGAATTAGTGTTACGGGGTATGAGTGACAAAAAGAATTACGGTGACCCTGGTTTCCCTTATCTGTTGTCCGAGTATAAGATGCGGAAGGTTTACTAGAGGAAGGGCGTCGTAAGTCGATTCTTTCCTCTGTCTTCAGTCGATTAGCCTCTTTGAGCATGACTTCTTCGAATTTGTTGTGAAACAGGTCTTTCCCGAGGAGAGGGAGGTCTTCCAAGCGCTCTCTGGAGCCTTGAGAGGGCCAGAACATTTGATCAAGTATCAGTGATCTAGGAAGGGCGCAGGAGATAGCTGAACTGGTGGCAAAGGCTCGTAAGCAAGAGGCTAGGCAGTCATCCATAAACTTGAATATGACTGGGAGAAGATCGGGGTCAACCAGTGAAGGCTCCTAAGATGCAAGGGCTAGGCAATCCGAAAGTAATATGGAGAAATTTGAGACCTGAGCCCCAAGACACAGTTGACAATATAATTTTTCTTAGTTAGAATTAAGATCTTTGGTGCATTTGTCTGGGAAGAGGCTTCTCTTGGACTTGTCTTTGTTCTTCGTTTGTCTTTGACTACTGGAGAAATTGTTGGGACAGTGAAAAATTGATTGGAGTCATCCTCTTTTGTTTTAAAAAGTGACTGTTCTGTGGGAGAGATTTTGGGATTTTTGTTATTATTATTTTTTTTAAATCCATGATGTCCGCCGAAGGCTGTCAATGGGAAGTGCAAAATTCGGAGGAGTGGGTCTAGCTGTCTCTCTCCGGAAGGAGGAGCGGGAGGCTTCTATAGGAAAAGGAGGGGGAAACTGTAAAATCTTACCCACTTCTGGGATGATCACCTTGCCCGATGGAACATCGAAGTAAAATTCGGGCTCCCGACTGGCTAGATCTGAGTCACTGGAGGTCGGTGAAAACAACGAAGGACGGCCGTATGTGTTAGAGGTAAGGCGGAGAGCCGGAACGGCCGCGTGGAGGCGACCTGATAGGCGATCGGGAACGGGAAAAATCCCCAGAATGGAGACGGGAAGTTCCCTCTGGAAGGTGATCTCTGTCGTAGCGTTGAGAGCGGTAGACACCATCACTAGACGAAGAATGTGGAGTGTGGCCTCTGGGATAATTGCGAGTATCATACTGGCTGGAATCAGCGTGAGCATAGCGATCCCTTAGGCAAGGTAAATGGCCGGTACCAGGGCCCCGTTCGCCAAGATGATTATGACATCTCCGGATGGTAGTACATCGGCCCGTACAGACGGGGGTCGTTAGGGAAGTACGCCCAAGCCGGAGCGCCCGGTCGATGTGCGTGATTTTTCCGGCTCAGCCCGGCAAGAAAGGTTGTTCTGTCTCTCCGACGTGGCGGGAGTAGGGCGACTGTTCTCTGAAGGAGGACTGCTTACATGAGCCTGTGACGACGTAGTATTCAAAAGAAGGGGGGCTGTGGTTTCCCGCCCGAGTGTAGGAACTGACGTGCCTTTATCTAGCCACGACGTGAAGGATTTCCACTCTACAGTCGTCCAGTTTGAACAGATTCCGCAAGGGTTATCCTGTGCACAAAGACGACAACGGAAGCAGGAGGGATGTATATCGAAGTCTAGAGGTGACGGTGAACTACCACAGGAACGGCAGATATTTCTGTGATTCGCTGTCTTTTTTCTTGGATTTTAGTTCAGCCGTGTCATGTCAGAATTAGGATCTTTACGCTTGCAAAGTGTATCGCTAGGAGCAAACCTGACAAAACGCGTGTACACGTAACGCATGCTGAAATAAGAAGGACGATTCGTATGGGCTACTGGGAGGTACAGTGTGTGGGTGACGTCATAGCCTTTGTTTTTGTGTCAGTGAATTGCTTGCGCATGCGCATAGAAATGCATATGTAGGTATTGGAGGTGTCGTATTTTCTGTAATAGAATCCAAAATACCTCTCGTCTTCACAACTACCTACAGCCTGGAATTATTCCACAAAGATATGAAACAAGCAATTTACTAATTCTGGTCTTGAACCACTTCACGTTGGATCAGACTTTCCTTAATTGCCACTAAATCCAACTGGATTCAATAACCATTACCATTGCCCTGTAAATAATTCTTATGATTTACAAGAAGATTTAATTGTGCTACTTTGAACAATCCAACAACAGATACAAGCAACACCACTAAAACACATGTGCATATTCACAACTATGTTAATTCCCCAACTTGTTGCAACCCTTTTTTAAGATGTACCAAAAGATTCACCTGATTCTTTGAATCAACCCATATGCAACTGATGATGAAGTGTAATTGACACTCGAAAGTTAGCTATTACTATACCCAAAGGATCTGAAAAAAATATCCTTTATCTCATAACCCTCAGTCACTAATAACCCACACGCTCATTAAAGGTCAACTTCCTAGGTTTTGGTTGTACTAATTCCCCACCATTTCCCTGCTAAAATAACACTAGCGGAGACAGTCAAATACAGTCACCATATTTGAAATGGTATTAACACATTAAAATTACAATAAGCCAGCTACAAGCATCACTGGATGGCATAGCACCAACATTTATTATTCCTGATATAATTCACTTTTTCATATTTCTTCCAGTATAGAGAGTGGCCATGTGTTGTAAAATCATCAGTCAGGAATACCTTGCCTGACAGTCAGAGGAACCTCTGCTTTTAACACAAGTTATCTCAAACAAATTGTTAAAAAGAATACTGAGTGTTATACGCACAATTCCTGCAAGAAGTTAAACAAAATTCTCCTGCAAAAGATTTAAATCAGGTAAGGCACATTGGGGTAGATTTGGTAGGTCACATACATATTGTACATGTATGCACATACAGTATATTTCCGAATGTTTACCACTCCATACTCTCCACTAAGCACCCAGTGGCCGTTTTGGCCAACTGATATGATCTAAATGTTATTTAGATATAATTGAGCCCTGTGCTTTTAAAAGCCAAGTCACACTTCAAATTTGGTTAGCTTCTATTTTTAGTGCTGTGTACAGAAATTTGACAAGAATACCACTCATCAGCAGCTTGTCTGGAGTGAATGTGGAATGAATAAAGATTCTGAGCAGGTAGAAAAAGGACCCTGGATGAATAACATCCCATTCATCCAGTATACCTACATGTGTACATAATCGAAAAGCTATCAAGCAAACGTCTGGATAAAGTGCCTTGCGAATATACCAATTTTGTATTCCTCAGAAGTATTAACTTCCATGGAAAACTGAAAAAATCTGCCTTGGCTATAACAGGTATAGTTTTCTGAAAATGATTTTTTAAATTTTGTATTATAATTATAATCGGGTTTACAACATGTTTTTTGATCAGATTGTCCATCTTGAAATAGCAAAACTGGCTTTGCGTTTGAACCTTTTGTTTTTTAAGTTATTTACAGTGTACTTACCCTCATCTACGACTGGAACACAAGCAACTTCTGCATTTAACACACTATCAGAAAGTTGCAAAAAACTTGACTTGGAACCTTGGTCCTGATCACAGTTTTTGAAGTCTTTAGACAATTCTTCACTTGGCTGTGTTGTTGGACAACATCCTCTTCCCCACATATAA
The DNA here is from genome assembly GCA_021014325.1 of Plazaster borealis. Taxonomy (NCBI): domain Eukaryota; kingdom Metazoa; phylum Echinodermata; class Asteroidea; order Forcipulatida; family Labidiasteridae; genus Plazaster; species Plazaster borealis. Next base: position 14,924,107 of record CM037463.1, read on the forward strand.
AGAGCGTTGCTCATTGTGCCAGCCACTGTGTAATTATCACCACACGCTACAGTCTAAAAATAAATAAATAAAAAAAGTAAATAAATAGACTGTGCAAGTCTCGCGCGTATCTGAACGAGAAAACAGGTCAAATGAATAACATTTTTTTCTCTGAAATCAAATCTTTGTTTTAAATATATTTATTGATAAAATCTGAACGACAGAAATACTCATTACATGTTTATAAAATCAGTTTTAGTTTTTATAATAAATACAAAAATATTGTGTTAATTATTATTGAACCAAAATTAAAACTCTGGGACAAGGATGCTTATTTGATCTTAATTTTTCAGAAACCACTTACGTGGATTCGCGAAGGTCACACGGGCGTAAAATTAATGCTTGACACAGTTTATAGAGGACGCTAATGCCTCAACAACCATAGACTGCTATGAAAAGGCTACGCATTGCATTTGCAGCATGACAATTATTGTGCATCCAAAACAAGCGCATACATCAGTTTTGTGATCGGAGGTGGGCACAGAATTCTTAATTTTTTGGAGCCACAGGAAGCTGAGGTCAAGTTTTATTCTCGGGTTTTCTTTGTTTTATTGTTGAATTGATTTTAGTTTTTTTTATTTTATCACTAAGTATTACATTCCCAAAAACATATATATTTTTCATGGTCATAAACCACGTTTAAATAAAATAATTGAAAAAACAAAATCTTGCCCACATAAATCTTATGGTTGGGACCACAATGGTCCCGGAAGTTCAACGCGAGACTTGCACAGGCTATTACAAAACACAACTGGCTTTAATTATGACACCAGGATGATATTTCAATACAGTATTTCTGTCTCGCCTTTGAGACAACTGCTTTATGGAAGACTTGTTATTTGGTTTTACCGGTACACCGATGTTTGTAAAGCACTGTATACTCAGTACTTTCCCCGAGTCCTGTGAAAAAAATCACAGGCATATTACTCTGGTGGGATTCGAACCCACGACCTTTGCCAATCTAGAGCAGATGTCTTACCAACTAGACCACTGAGATTGCCCGGTAGCTAGAGGCAGTTCAAATCCTATATTTTAGCAGCGGGGACCGCGACAATTTGATAGATGTTAAATTTGCATCGGGGATAAAAAATATTGAACGGTTATTTGGTTTTACCCGTACACCGATGTGTGTAAAGCACTGTATACTCAGTACTTTCCCGAGTCCTGTGAAAAAAAGACTTGTTGCATTGTCAGGCAATGCAATTCATTCGTGGGGATCCCCGTGAAAGGTCATCTGCAATGATGATTGCTGTTCCCTGCCAGAAGATTTGCTTGACGACAGAAATGAAGAGGAATGCACCAACTGACTAGTTTTCAAGTAAGACAGCAGCAGGGGGAATGGATGCCTCCCACCAGATGAATTAAGTAGGACACCACTGTGGAATTGTCTGTCCTGACTAAAACTATAAGCAACCTTCCACTAAATCCAGTGCCAAAATAAAGGTCTTCGAGAACAGCCCGTAGTTCAAAATAATTGTCTGATAGTTCAGGTGAGCACCCAACCTGCTTTAAAGGCACCTGATGTAAGAGTCACTTGCAGTGATGGTCGCGGAAACACTTCTGAAAAGGTAGCTTTTCCCCCAGCACTAAGGTGCGGGTCAACTAATTTTAAGTTGCAAACATATGCGGAAGGAATGTAAGTCCTTCAGTGTCGGTGATAGACTCGGTAGAATTCCAATCAAACTTCACTCTATTTGTTTAATTTTAGAATTCCACCTCATCCTCATCTTTACTTCGGACTTACATGAGATTTTAGAGCACAGAGACGGGCAACATGCAATAAAGAAACATGACTGTGTATACGACTCAAGGGTTTTTCCATAGTTTATTATGCGTATTAGCTCTGTTCTCAGACTTGTAAGTTGTTAACCATAGCAAAAAATTGTCATCTATGAACATAACAAAATGACTTTGCATTTCTTGAGAATGTAACCAACCTACTTGGTTGTCAGCCAAAACATACATTTGCAAAGCTGTGATCTGTTTGCTTGACTGGTCTGTTATAAAACTTAGCAAAAGTAATACTCCTTGCCCATAATGGGCAGTGCCTAAAATAACGTTCAGTGGTACTCCATTCTTAAAAGCCACGCTGCAGGCAGCAGATCAAGTACTATATGTGCTGTGAACTTGGTTGTATCAATAGCAGCCTCATGCAACTTGTTTTTGATCCAGTGAGAGATTGTCTATGACCTTACTTGTTTTGTGGGGTTACGCATAACTTACAAACAAACATCGTTGCTGACCCCTGGGTTTTGTCTTAACTAAGAAAAACTTATTAGACGTCCCATGCAAATGTGTATCTGGGCAATGCATGTCTCATGTTGAATACCCCTGTTATGAACCTTTTTATCAGTGGGAGAGCTCCAATCTGTGTCCTATCTATAGGGGCTAGTATCGCTGATATGGCACTACCTAGTGTGGTCACAGTGTGCTGTAGCTGCTACCCTTGTCAAATTCCTCCGTTAAAATAGTATAGGATCACCGCTACAGTCACTCGAAGTGGATCACTCTTTGTTCGAGCAAAGAACAGAACCCATTTTTGGATTGCTGATTGGTAAGATTTCTTGGTTAGGCGAGGTCCGCCCGGATGAAATGATAATGTCGGCAGCGTGCTGCGAAATTCCCTGGCTTTGAAGGTTTTCTCTGACAAATGGCATGCTATCATTTGCAGCCGATCTCGCAATGGGTGTAGTCTACCTGAGGAAGGAAGTGAGAGTAATTTAGCTCTTTTTGGCAAAATAATTGGTTTCGCATCCTCACCAGCAGTTTAAGCATCTTAGGAAACCACGCTTATACCAAAGTGGAGCAACAAGTATGGCTGTTGACTCCTCATATTCAATCTTTGTCAACACTTTCCCAAGAAGGCAAAATGGGGGAAACGCCTAGACTTTATAGTTTGACAAGTCTAGCGTAAAAGCATCATTGTAATTGGCGCTTGGATCAGGTTTCCAAGGATCTGATGGTTTAATCTCGACACAAACATGTCAATATTTGGCGTCATAAAGATACCAATAATCTTTCATAAAACAACTGGGTGTAAATTTCTATTTGATATCTTCGTGGAAGTGACGTGATGCAAAATCAGCACTCACATTTTCAATACTCGGCAAGAATGAAACGGACAGCCATATCTTTCTATTCAAGCACCAAAGCCAGATTTCCCTAACCACTTAATTTAACTGCAGGGAGTGTGTGTGGCGCCAAAAAACTCTATGTATAATACGGCAGTAACATTGTCCGATTTAAGATGTACGTGAATGTCCCTAGGTTTACTGAAAAGGGACTGTAAGGCAAAAAAGCAAGCTAATGTAGCTCAAAATAATTAATATGCAATGCAGCTTCCTCAGCTGACCATTGTCCACCTAACATATGCCCATTGCAATTGGCACCCCAGCCATTGTGAGATGCGTCTGTTTCAATAATGAAATCGGGCATGTTTCTGTGAATGGGGGCACTAGCATACTGCAGGTTAGTAAGCCACCAATTTAAGTCTGCCTTAGCTTGGTCAGACAGTGACATTCTTGCTTCAAAATATTTGTGGTTTGCAGTCAATGCTGTTTTGGGTTTTTTCAGATTCAATAGATCTTCTGAATAATGTGCCGTACGGTACAGCTAAATCACAAGAGACTTAAAGGCCCACTACTCGGGCAGCGTCCCTAATTTTGGGATGATTGGCAACAATAATGTTTTGAATAGCCATTTCAACTTTCCTCTTATTTGTTGGAGGAATAGCAATTGTCATGTCGTTCAAATTTATTGTAAACTCCAAAAACACAATGGTCTGCGTGGGTTCCATGACAGATTTTTCAGCATTAACTATAAGTCCTAATTCTTGGGCGAGGGTAACTCAAGCTTTTAACATTGGTTTTGCCCTCTTATTTTGTTGCTCATACCAACAAAGCGTCATCAATGTAGTCACAAGATTCGTGCCCCATTACTCTTAACGAGGCTATTGAAGGTTTCATTATCTTTGTAAATACCCTCGGTGCACAAGCTAAACCGAATGTCAGGCAGGTAATTTCAAACAATTTGTTCTGCCACATAAAGCGCAAGTATTTGCGGTGGTTTTGGCAATCGGTACTGTAAAGTACGCATCTCTACGATCGATTGATGCCAAAAAGCATTGTGGTCGGATTAATTGCAGTGCAAAATGAATTGGTTCCATTTCAAAATGGACATAGGCCACCAATTTATTAAACTCGCTAAGGTTGATAATTGGGCAAAAAGACCCGTCTTTCTTTGGATGGATGAAAATGTTTGATACAAACTCACCATATTCATGGGTAGCATGTGTAATTGCTCCTTTTTGGAGAAGTTTATCAATTTCCTTCGGGATGATTTCAACCTCATTGGGAACAAAATTAATTTGTTTAGGTGGGAACCATTGAAAGGGCCGTTTTCCAAATTCTATTTCATAGTGCTTTATAGCATCTAGAACCCACTTATCTGAAGTTATTTCTTGCCATTTGGTTACAAATTGTGCTAATCTATAACTACAATTGTGCTAGATTGAATGCATGTGCACTTTGTACTTACCAGTGTGGTTGTAGGGATATGCGGGCTTACTTTGCCGTCTCCACATCTTACCGAGGCTTGGCGTTGCACCGAGTGTCTCGGTGTCCGTTGTGGAGCTGGTAGTTTAAATGACTACCTCTTCTGAATTGGCTAAAATAAGTCAAGTAAACCCCGTGCATGGATCGTTTCCGATCATGTTTGTCGTTTCCTCTGAAAGTCGACAAGCCAACTTTGTTCCTAATTTTGTTGGTCTGCTGTATGTCTTTGCATTTTTGGGGCAAGTAGTCACCACATAAAAACCCTGTTACGGGCACATGTGGTGAGCAAAGACCCCAAAATTGCCTGTTAAGATCGAGTTTAATCAAATCCGTCTTCACGTATTAAGTTCCTGGTTGTTGTGTCCAATAATGGCTACAGCATCCAGTAACTTAGTGATTTCACCCTTGAAAGGTTTCCCTGAGTGGGTGGGTCAGTGGCAGCGGGTCTGGACATAAGTGAATTTATTACCCTGACTACGGGTATAATCCCCTTAAGTAGTGCCTGTTGTACCTTCTGGAATGTTATGTCCTGAGAGCGGGTCTTTGGCTTAAATGAGCTTCATATCTCAGGGTTTACCCGTGTGCACTTCAAATTTTTGACATTGGTTGGTCTTTGGAGGACCTTGAGCTTTTCCCTATCCTTGTCCTCTGGCATTTTGTGGCACACCATTTTGTCCACTACCTTGGCCAATTTGTCATTAACTTCATCGGCAGTCGGTGCGTCTTCCGCAAATAGTTTTTCGAAATTGTCCAACAAATGGTCGTCTTGGCCCTTAAGTTTTTTACCCTTGCTGGCTCTCTAACAGGAGCTCGTCTATAGCCCTGAGGCACTCTCCGTATCGAATTCTGAATGTTATTGGGAGGTTTTTTCCAAGCTGGCCATGTCTACAATTGGCCTCGTTCACACAGAGTGCGCAGAGGTGCCACTGGCTAGATGGACGGACCTCATTGTGCCGTATAGTCTGTGTCGTAACTGCTATGTCTACTACTAGTATGACTGTGTATTGAGAAATGAATTCAAGCGTGGGAGATATATGATATATTTTTACTTCATCTTGTGGATGTTTTGAATGCCTGTCTGCTTTAATTAGAGGTTTGTTCCTCTTTCAACCCCACCCCCTTAATCAGCATGGGACTACAGCACTTCAAAGTGGCATCTTAGACAGGATTGAGCAGTTCGTAATGTTCATAGTGTTTAGTGTTGCATTTTTCTTCTGTCTACGACTACATCACTTAATGAATTATTTTTAGTTTAATTAATATTAATTTAGTATCAACTTTGTTTACTTAATTGAATGATAGTTTTAGTTTTGTGGTTTATTTGTTATTAAGGTTTATTTGTTAATGTTTGTCTTTGTAATTGCTTACATTGTTTTTGTAATTTTGCACATGTATGCAACTACTTGTTGCTGTTTTCTGTATGTAAAAATTCAAAGGTATTATTGGCTTTCTCGGGTTATCCTTGGATATTATTATGATTTTGTGGTAGTTTTTATAATTTATTCTCTCTATACCAGAGATGCCAACATTGAATTCCCAAAAAGAGTAGCACCGCCGAGCACTTAAGTTTCAAGTCAAGCATAAAACTCATAAAAAGAGGAAAATTATGACATTTATGATATAAACTAACACTTTCTGCGAAAATCACTTATTGCAAAGCGGCCTGCTCTAGAGGTCAAACAATTATGAATTGTATTCTCAGGCTTGATTTAAAAAAAAAAAAAAAGGGTTTTTTTTTGTATCGGACCGCAATTTGCACTAGCTTATGCATGAAGAGAACCCTTTCCAATTAAACTCAACAAAATGCTTTGTTTTTCTGTCCCATTGTTTATTAAAATGAATAATGCTCACGTTTGTACAGCAAAATAGTAAAAAAATACGTCACACCACCTGACCACACAGGCCAGTCAAGTCTTCAAACGACTTCAGCAAGAGCAATTTCGTCAATTGGCCTTTCCAACCAATTCCATTTCCACCCACTGCATTCTTAACAATTTTTTATCGACAGTTTTCATCAGATCTTGGCCTCGATTGCGATCGATGAAATATTTTCTTGTTGTCACCGGTATTTTAGTTGATCGCTGCAGCGATCGCGATGTTTCAAACAAACCGTCCACGACGGCGCGCGCTGAACTTGCGAATTGCATTTTAGATAAAAGTCATCACAGTGTCTGTTTGCCGCATCCCACAGTCGTAAAGCGTTAGAAAAACTGCGGAACCAGTCTCTACAAAAGCGACTGTAGAATGTATGCTGTACAAGGAGACTTGAGGCTCAGTGTGTGCTCTGTGCTACGCGTGTGTCAGGGAGGCAAATCCTGAATGCGATAGTTTATGGGATTGGTACCTCCTAAATAAGCACCAAACCGCGTGTGAATTCGGCGCCGCTCATCACTTTTAACCACGCGGCAGCAGTCAACATTTTTTATAGTTTTTTCATTTTATACTTTTAGTTTTAGTTTTTATCATGATACATTGTAACTACATTTACACTGGGCGGCTTGTTTATCGTATTTAATTGAAGATTATCGTAGCGGCGTATTCACGGCTCAAAATCGTATTTTCTATGCCCAAATCGTGTATGTTGGCATCTCTGCTATACTGTGCCATGTTTCTTGATGCTTGTTTTTTTTTATCACAGTTGATTCCCCTATCAAAACGGTACTTAGCATGTTCTCAATCAGAATGAACAATTATTCAACCACCCTTTTTGAAGTGTCCTGCAATTATTGCTGCAATTAAAAGTTCACAGTCTGACAAGTGGGGAAAATAATCAGTCAGTCATCCATGTAGATGTACAGATAGGTGTGTTAGCTATGTAAGGCTGCTGCGACCACTTTGGTTACTCTGGTAAAAACACAAGGAGTTAAAATTAGAAAGTGGGTGCCTTGATAAATGAATTGTGTGAATTTCTGGTGATCCTTGTTAATTGGAATGTAGAGGTAAGCATCTTTCTGGTCCCAGGGGGTGGCCTACCAACCCTGGTTGAGCATCTGGAAAATGACTGCCCGCAAGTTTCCGTATGATAAAGTTTTGGCTGAATAATACATTGAGTGAACGAAGGTTTATATTTGGGTACCGGTCACCTGTTTTCTTTGTAGCAAGGAAGGTCATTCAAGAGAACCCCAGGCTTGATGCAGAAGGGAGGGGAGCATGGCCTCCTTGCATAACAGGGTGAGGAATCTTTCCTCTTGGGACCTCTGACAAGAGAGATCTGAAAGGACCTGATCATGAAATCATTGGCCCTTTTTTAACGCATCACCAATGATGTGTGAGTAGAATCTGTCAATCTGGAGTGTGATTGTCTGTGATGGAGAATCATCATGTGAAGTCTCTCTGCAAAAGGAGATAGCTTCTTTGGGTAATGAAGCAGGAAACTTTAAGATTCTGCCCACTTCTAGGAATGACTATAGCTTACCTCACTAGGTCATGTAAATGCAGTGAAAGGAATTTCTAAAGCCCTTTTCCTGAGTCCGGAGAAAAATGGTTGGAATGGGTGCATCATCCAGACAGGTTTAGGGTTACCTTTGTGAAGGAGAACTGGAACATTGTCAAAACTGGAAACAACAATGAGAGCATGACACCCTCTTCAAGATGTAATGAAGTCTGCCCATAAAAGCATGGTTGTAAGAGCGCATTCTTCCCGGGGAAACCTCATTTGGAATGGGAAGCATGTTTCCCAGAATCTACATGTACAACACTGTGAAGGGAGCATTCCATAATAATTGTATAATGATCGTGCTCTCTTGATGAAGGGCCCACAAAAGGCAAAGGGATGTAATAAACACCTAAACCAGGAACTCACCAAGATGTTGAAAAATCAACCATAATTGTAGGTTATTATCTTCCAAAGGGCCGTGATGAACTGGGGCTGAGGTGAACACCAAAGAAGACCAAGAAGGAAAGATGGAGAGGGAATTGCTAGGAATTCCCTTTTTATTACTGGTTGCAGCTACCATAGTTTGGGGAAAAGACATTGCCAGAGTCCGTCCAATATGTTGATACTATTTGTCTTGCCAAGCTGTGAAAATTGTCCTTTGGTTATCCAGCGGGACCGAATATTGCAGGGTTTCCCAGGAACAGGGGTGACAATGAAAACATTAAGAATGATCGTTGAAGGCTAAGGGGTCTGCAAACATTAACTTGCTCTGCATTTGTTGTTTCATCTATAATTTGTTTTATTTGTTATTGTGTATCAGATATCTTTATCATCTTCACTTCAACTACTCAAAAAGGTGGCTCAATAGAGCACCGTTTAAAAAAAGCTGCTAGATGATACAAAAAATTATTGACTGAAAAAAGTTGAAACATATGAAGTTAGTTCACAGCTTTATAACAGTATCTCAACAATCTAATGTTAAAGGAAAATTAATCAAATTTTATTTTAATTTGTATCATTCCATCCTGGCCATTCTTTTCTTTGAATGCAATGTGTACTATATATTTATGTTTTGCATTTGATTTTTGGAAGATTACTTTATTTTAGGTGGGTAAGTTTGGGGGGGATATCTAACTCCATGATTACTATTTATCTTAAATAAAAGCTGTCAAACGGATTTTTTTTGTAAACAAATAAACAAACACCCCATCAAACAAACAAACAAACACCCCAACACCCCAGCAAACAAATAAACAAACACCCCAACAAACAAATACAAAAACGTAGGAGTTAATATTGTCTTGGATAAATGAGAGTTTTGTCTATCATTGGACTTACCATTATCACTTTGTCAGACATGTCTTTAACCTGCATAGGTGCTTCTCTAGGTTTTGTGTTACCTACACCAAGTTGTCCATCAGTGTTTCTACCAAATGTGTAAAGCACCCCAGGTTCCACAAGCACTGCACTATGATGATGGCCCAAAATCATGTCCACAACCCTGGAGGAACTTAGCAATTTGATTTTAGTTGGCACTCTCCTACCTTCCACTTCCGTCTGTGAAGAACAATGGTATACAATTTTTACATAGCTTTTTATTCACATGCTCAACTCTTCTGGAAATTTCTCCAAACTACAAGTTTTTTATTTCATTAGGTGTTAGTGCAATATGTGCACGAACACCTCTTGTTTTTGTTCTGTTCTTTTTTTTTGTTAACACCTCTTGTTAGGTGTTTGTGCAATACGTGCACGAACACCTCTTGTTTTTGTTCTGGTTTTTTTTTCTTCTCCATCTTCTTCTTCCCCTGGAACTCTTCTCTGCAACATAACTCAATATTGAAACTGAATTGAATCATTTATCGAACAATTGAACCTCAATATGAAGATGGCGCAGTTTTCATGACGTCATCAGGAGTCGAAAGACAAGGTTTTTAAAGTTGAAAAATGACCAATTGCTATTCGCTGCATTTCATTGAATTTGAAAGCTATGATTTTCATATCTGGGCAACTGATAGTTTAAGACTGGGGCAACATTTGAAAAGTAACGCAAAAATCGTATGACCTTTTTTTCCCGGTCGTTACCCTAGGTCAAAGTTTGCCTTCAGTTTGTTTCCTTCAAAAAATTAATCCAGAATGATCTACAGCATAACTCAAGATTGAAATTGAATTGAAATTGAACCTCAGTATCAAGACGAACTCAAACTTGATGATGTCATAATGAAGTCATCAGGTATTGAATTACAATAAATCAAAGTTTATATTTGTACAGAGAGCATGACCCCATTTGACCTTGACTTCCGGTTCAAACCGGAAGTTGAAAATTTTAAAAATTCATATCTAAAAAAACACGTACTTTTTCATCAGGTTATAGATTAATGATCCTGCTCAAACTTTTGCACAGAGGTTACAACATTTTGATCTTTACATCTGGTCAAACCCGGACGTTGAAGCGCACGTGTCTCACCAAGGTTGACAACGCACAATAGTGTATCAGTGATTCCAACCCCTCCCAATTCTTCCGAGAGTCTCCTGGATTTGAGTGTAAACTCCCGGTCTCCTGGATCAGATGTAAAACTCCCGGAATTATATAAAACACCACACAAAATAATGTTTATTAAGATAATTCTAATAAATACAAAATGTCATAATTTTATGACACTGGTTTTGTTTATATTCGATGGTGCATATTTGGAAAAAACAAACCTTTCCCCGCATAGCACGCAAGGCCCTCTATCGGCAAAAGTTGTTAATGTTTGCATAGCCTTACCCCAAGGCTGTGTTTAGTACAGAATCTGCAGGCATGCACCACATTGTGCAGCTATTTTTTACTCCGCTTGTGAACGTGTACCGAGTCGGAGTCTAGCCAAGCTTTCTTATGAATAATTGTAATTATTAACAGCCAATCACAGCGTGGGGAATGTTCACAGGATGTATTGTGTTCATGGCAACCAGCGGCGTCCGGGTGACCAAACGTAACTTGTGTACCACATGGCCTAGCCGGGGCTCCACGGTTTTACAGCCTGCCTACTGCACGGCCGGACACAGGCCATGCTGCGTGCATAGCATGGCATACTAAAATATTTAAGAAAGACGTGACATCAAGCAATATATTGTTAGCAAAAAATGTTTTATATCATTTCAAAATCTTCAAACACTTATATTATTTTATTATCATTTTAAATGTCGGAAAGTGAAAGCAGTCACTGAAGAATCCTTTAGCATTGGACGAATCACTCTTTGTGTTGGAATTGTTATTTGTTCAAGAAGATTATTAAACCATTTGAAGGATTATTGATTTGTTTGAATGGATGACTATCGTGCAAATGAATTATTAACTTGTTCAAACGGATTGTTAGACCAAGTGAACAGGTTATTATAGTTACTCGAATAACTATGATTACTTAACCATGCAAACCAAGAAGCTTGCAGGGCTTTGTCATGGTTTACCCTGAGGCTTTTTTAGGATTTCAAGACTGAATAAAACACCTGTTTTGTACCGATTATTAAATTATTACTGTTTCTGAGGAGTGATGTATTTATATATAGACGACCCCACTTAAACTCTCCTACTGGTTTGAATTAGAAATTACCCCAAGAACAAAGGTTTGTACACAAATTTTAAATGTGGTTTCTGCACCAAATGTGCATGCTTTGTTTGTCTTTGTCTTTGCATGAGACATCAATGTGGTGCAAACTTTCCAAAACAGAAACCAGCGCACATTTTTTAAAGAAAGATCATTATTTTGTAAAATATTTCTAGATGAAAAAACAATCGAAAAACAAAAACAAAAAACAAACAAAAAACGAACAATTAAATTTTTGTTACACAAAAACAAGGTGTTCGGCATGACGCTCAAATCTTGGATGAACGCAACCCAACTTTTTTATCAACGTCGCGGTGCTGTGGACCCGTGATATGGCCATATTCCTGTACACATTGCATTGTGCACAGTGCATGGGCCGTGGTTGACCCGGGATATGGCCATATTCCTGTACACATTGCATTGTGCACAGTGCATGGGCCGTGGTTGACCCGGGATATGGCCATATTCCTGTACCCATTGCTTGTGCATAGTGTATGGGGACTCCGCATCTAAGAATATGTCCATATAGCGGGTTCAACTCGCAAGCCATTTTAAAGGCGTTTTAGGTGCCTAGCATCATCTTTTTTACGAACTTAAAAAAAAGTGGTGTGCCGTGCCAGTCACTGTACATTACCACAAAGGACCGCAAACACGCATGACCCCTCTGTGTGTGCGGTCAGGCCTGCGGCTTATACGCCAGGCGGCTTATACACCGTCACATAAATCTTGTTTTGACAATTTCTGGGCACTGCGGCTTGTACATCAGGCGGCTTATAAGCCGAAGATTAAGGTAGTCTGAAATTTTGTACATTTTGGTGAACGCTTAATGCTATTTTTCGAACAGGATTACAAGACGTTAACACAAAATACAGAATCATTTCATATTTTGGGCTTCAATATGATTTTCTAAGGTTGGCAGACCGAAACAGCACTGACATTGTTAGTTATAATAACAATAATAATAATATTGACTCTTATAAAGCGCAATTCCAAAGAACGATCATTGCGTTTCAAACATTATTACCCCTGGTCAATGGACCATATATTTCAATCCTTAGACCATCTCAGCTCCCTTTAGCTAAATCATTCACAAGAACAATCTCTGCCTTCACAGGTACCCATTTACCCCTAAGCGATGAGAAGCAATTATAGTAAGTGTCTTGCTCAAGGACACAAGTTTCATGACCGGGATTCGAACCCACACCCTGATGACTCAGCAACCAGAAATTGAGTCCGATGCACTAAACCACTCAGCCACAATCATTTACATCTCGTCTTATAATTATTTTACTGATAACAGTTTTTGGCAGATAGGAGTTTCACATCATGTGGAAACTTGGCACAATCCCCGACACATTGTATAGCACAGTGTTTTAGCATGGTACCAGATTTGCCAATCACAGGTTAATTTTTGTGAAAATACATTGTACTTTGATTAGTTTTAATGGCCTTATAGAAACTCTGAGTAAAAATATTTATTTTTTCTGAATAATTTATGTAATATAGGAAGCTAAAATTTAACTTATATTGACAAAAGTTGTGTTTTTTTAATTCATGATTTGTTTAATTGATGAAATAGAATTAGCTGTTGCAAACTGCTTACCAACCAAAAGGACCTATGGTATAAATGCAAAAAATAGTTAATGGCCTGACGTTTCGACCCTAGCAGAGTCTTTCTCGAAGGCTAAATGACAAGACAACACACATGAACAGGTATATTATAGTGTAACAAAAGCATTCAAGTGGAAATACATGAATAGAGGCAGAGAGCAAACAGACAAGGCAAGGGGTAAACAATGAATAGGGAGACAGAGGGGGGGGGGGGTGGACTGATCACAAGAAGTTGGAAACACAAAGAACAAGATCAAAGGTGGGAAGAGGGAGAACAAGTAATTAATTAGTACATGAGGCATGCTAAAAAAGGGGGATATCTGTGGGGAAAAGGAGAAGGCAAAGACAAAAGGTTATTAGTCATTTCCTTCTTGGATGTTCAGACCATGTGGTTGAATGGTTTGAAGGCGCCTTATCCACAGTTTCTCCCTACTTAGACGAACAGTCTCTCTGTGGTTACCTAGTGCCTCAATGCCCTGTAAAATCATGTCAGAAATGGAGTGATTAGGAAGATTGAAGTGTTGTCCTACAGGTGTATCCAGCTTTTGGGTGTTGACTGTGGATCTGTGGCCGTAGAAACGCCTCTAGAGTGTAGTTCTTGTTTCACCTATATATTGAACACCACAAACTTTGCAAGATATGAGATAGATGAGATTAGTGGTGGTGCAGGTGACATGACCCCTTGTCCTATGGGTGGTACCACTGGTATGGCTGGTGAAGGAGTCCGATTCCCTGATGCATTTGGAAGTGTTGGAACACCTAAAGGTTCCTTGTGGTAAAGGGGGATTAACATTATCATTAATGGGGGGGGGACTTCTGCCCGGACAATGAGATCCCTAAGACAGGATGGGCGTCTGTAGGCAACTATGGGTTCTTCCTGTACAGCACGTTGAAGTCGATCTGATGTGTGAAGAATATGATGGTTAGAACTGGTTATTTTACGAATGGGAGGAAGTGAGGGGTGGAAAGTAACAACAAAAGGAACTCAATCCACAATCATTAACCTCTCATCATCTACCCTTTCAGATGCAGAACACGACCTGCTCTCCAAGGGACTCAATTTCTGCCCCACTCCCCCTACAGTCAATCAGGTTGAGCTCAGTCAGGACCTTACTGACTACTACCGCAAAATTCGCCTCCGTGAATTCTTCCTCGACTCACCACCTATGGATCCTGAGCCATTTTACTGCAAGAGTAAATGGGTACCACCAAAGAACCGTATTCCTTCCCTTGAAACTTACATACAGGTTGTCAGTTCATAAGTAAATTTGAGTGATCATTCCACCCACAGGACTCACGACAACCTTCCTAGAGAAGAACGTGAGGGCCTAAAGACTCTACGTACACGAAAGGACATCGTCATCAAGCCAGCTGACAAGGGCTCTGCTGTTGTTGTCATGGGCCATCAGCAATACATCGATGAAGCCATGAGACAACTCAACAACCAAACTAACTATAAACCCCTTGACACTGATCCAACAGGCACCTTTTCAAAGGAGATTCAACAGACATTGGACGAAATGCATGACCGTGACCACCTCTCCAAGAAAGCCCACAAGTTTCTCTCCCCGGTCGACTGTAGAACAGCCAGATTTTACCTCCTTCCCAAGGTACACAAACCAGACAACCTAGGAAGACCCATCATATCTGGCAATGGTTCCCCCACTGAGAACATTTCTCTTTTTGTTGACAGTTTTCTGTAGCCGTTAATGCCACAGATTCCATCATATATGTTCATGACACTCCAGATTTCCTCCGTAAAATCTCAGGTATTCAGAAGCAGGTCCCAAACACAGCCATCATCCGTACTTTTGATGTGTCCTCTTTGTACACCAACATTCCCCAAGATGAAGGGATTGCAGCCTGCTCTTCAGCTCTGGCTAAGAGTGGTCACACGTCACCGCCCATTTCTGACATTGTATCCCTCATGCAACATGTTCCAACTAAAAACAACCTTTCTTTCATGGGTAAGAATTTCCTACAGGTACATGGCACTGCAATGGGTACACGCATGGCACCATCCATGGCATGCCTATTCATGAGCCAACTTGAACAGCGCATGTTGGAGTCAGCCCCGTACCGTCCTTGGGTCTGGTGGCGCTGTATCGATGACATCTTTTCATCTGGACCAGTGATGAAGCAAGCCTCACGGCATTCATTAACCACATAAATTCCTTCCACAGGACCATCAAGTTCACGAGCGAATACTCAACCAAAGATACACACTTTCTGGATGTCAAGGTTCTTAAGGCGGATGATGGCTTAACCACAGATCTCTATGTTAAACCCACAGATAAGCATCAATACCTACATTCAACCAGCTGTCACCCCCGACACTGCAAAACCAGCATAGCCTACAGTCAGGCCCTCAGACTCCGTCGAATCTGTTCTAATGATTCTGATTTTATCCACCACTCACAGGAACTTAAGAAACACCTTGTTTCCAGGGGTCATAGCTCCCTAGCAGTCCATCGAGCGATCCAGAAAGTCAAGGCTCGATCTAGGGAGTCGGTACTTTCCAAAGGACCCAAGCAACAACAGCCTTCCAAGGGGAAAGTTCCTTTTGTTGTTACTTTCCACCCCTCACTTCCTCCCATTCATAAAATAACCAGTTCTAACCATCATATTCTTCACACATCAGATCCACTTCAACATGCTGTACAGGAAGAACCCATAGTTGCCCACAGACGCCCATCCAGTCTCAGGGATCTCCTTGTCCGGGCAGAAGTCCCCCCCCCCATTAATGATAATGTTAATCCCCCTTTACCACAAGGAACTTTTAGGTGTTCCAACACTTCAAATGCATCGTGTGTAGACAACACATCAGGGAATCGGACTCCTTCACCAGCCATACCAGTGGTACCACCCATAGGACAAGGGGTCATGTCACCTGCACCACCACTAATCTCATCTATCTCATATCTTGCAAAGTTTGTGGTGTTCAATATATAGGTGAAACAAGAACTACACTCAAGAGGCGTTTCTACGGCCACAGATCCACAGTCAACACCCAAAGGCTGGTTACACCTGTAGGACAACACTTCAATCTTCCTAATCACTCCATTTCTGACATGATTTTACAGGGCATTGAGGTACTAGGTAACCACAGAGAGACTGTTCGTCTAAGTAGGGAGAAACTGTGGATAAGGCGCCTTCAAACCATTCAACCACATGGTCTGAACATCCAAGAAGGAAATGACTAATAACCTTTTGTCTTTGCCTTCTCCTTTTTCCCACAGATATCCCTCTTTTTTTAGCATGCCTCATGTACTAATTAATTACTTGTTCTCTCTCTTCCCACCTTTGATCTTGTTCTTTGTGTTTCCAACTTCTTGTGGCCAGACCAGCCCCCTCCCTCCAACCCCCCCCCTCTGTCTCCCCATTCATTGTTTACCCCTTGCCTTGTCTGTTTGCTCTCTGCCTCTATTCATGTATTTCCACTTGAATGATTTTGTTACACTTATATACCTGTTCATGTGTGTTGTCTTGTCATTTAGCCTTCGAGAAAGACTCTGCTAGGGTCGAAACGTCAGGCCATTAACTATTTTTTGGATTTGTTTAATTGTTAACTTTTAATAAATAGTCCACACCTGATGACATCATCATGACGTCATTCCGATTAATTTTCAGGACAATAATATCAAAAATGTAAGAAAAAACAAATAAAATTTGAAAAATATTAAAAAATTAAAGCTGTTTCACCCTGCTGCACTGCCGAAACAGCTAATTACCTTAGTAAAAATGTTTTTCATAGCCATGAGAAATCCTTGCCGATTGTTAAGCCCGAGTTTGTTGTTTTCATTACTGCCGCATGCTAGTAAACAACCAACATCTGTCAGGAACATTGTACCATCAACGCCACATTTAACATCACGTACAAAGACTTGTCCAAAACTCACTTCCTTTGGTTCACAGCTTTGGAAACAAACACAAAATTATTCAAACTAAAATATATATTTAACGATGAAAGCATTCTGTATATGTAGATAATTGTGATAACAAACTGAAGAATGATTTGTTCAACAGCGGTCCTTGTCAGATATTTTGGAGCATAATCCTATATTAAGCTAGATGCAGACTTAATGTCTGTTGTGTTGGAGGAATTGACAAACTGATTCATTGTGCATTTGTCTTTGAACTTCTGAAGTTATTATTTTTTAAGTAAGAAAATCAGGACAGGAAATCTTATTGAAAAAAAGAGAAGAAACTGAGTGAATCTCGCTATTCCAAGGGGTGATAGTGTGATAATTATGAAATGGCGTTTATCACATTGTGTAACACAGTTTCAAAAGTTTCAAAAGACTGTATGCAAAGTTTTCACGCATGCACTGAAATGCACCTTGTGTGAACATGGTGTTAAGTCACATTAACGAAAAGCTGTATGGATCTAAAAGTTAAATGTAGCAACTGCCATTAACCAGAATTCTCACCGGAAGACATGTAAAAGTCGACAGGCAACCTTTTTGGGACATAACTTCAGGAAGTCTGAAAAACCTATTATAAAAAGTGTCAAGGGATGCCTTCAGCACTCGCTATCTTATGCTTCATTTGCCCCGTAACACAGAGGGAAAAAGAGTACTGGAATTATTCATGCTCAAAATCTCCCTTTTTCTGGGGGATTATTGTGTACTTCCAAATTCCAGACCTTCGTATTTTTGTTGGACAAAGGAGGATTACGAGAGATGGACAGGCTGCCAACATTGTATTTGGAATGGGAGGTTAGTCTGAGATTCCAGCATGTCATGGCCAAGTATCGGCCGCAGCTTACAGCCAAGGTTTGGAAGATTCACAGTGAACAAAAGTCACATTTTCTTGAAAGAAAGAAAAACAATTCCTGGTACAGTGAAGAAAACCTTTTGAAACCCGTTGGTAAGAGGTTAAAAAGAAATACATTCATTTTAAAGAAAATAACCAAGGGCATACTTACTGGTCTTCTTCATCACCAAGTCCCAGTCGTCCATATTTACCTGAGCCCCAAGAGAATACTTCACCATCAGCTCCAATGGCAACCACATGGTAAGGTCCACATGAAATAGATGTCACATCAACACTTAACCAGACCATTTAAACAATCAAAGAAGAAAATTGGGTTATTATTAAGGTTGGATAATGTCTTTATCAATAATTTTTTTGGGGATAGACTAACGGCGGAAATTTGTTAACGCCTGGAACAACTTAAGATCGTTCTTAATTTTTTGCTCAGAGCCGGACGGCTGATGTTTTTATCCACTTGAAGTTTCCACAAGCGTGCACAGGCAGGCATCTAGCATCTACTATGATACACTTTGTTTCACTCCTACAAAGCGGACAACAAGTTCTGGAAAACATGCCTTGTAAAATCCCTTTCTGGGGGTTATTGAGTACCCCCCGATTCAAGATCTTTGTCCTATTGTTGTACAAATGTGGCATACAAGAATGGACAAACATGGCCGTGGCTCACGACAGAGGTTCTGCGAATCACGGTAAGTGCCTACTCAATTTTCTCACACGAAAACATCAAATCCCGCATCTAATCTTTCCTTTGTCAAGTCGGGGTTTCATTGTGGCAACGATATTTTCAAAGGAAAACGATTACTCAAAAAGCTCAAAAAAATTCTGGAAAATAAAACAGTGAGTGGGCACGGAATGTTTTTTTAAATACTGACTTGAAGTGGTTAAGTATGAAAATTAGTTAACAGACAATAAAATGAAAACAGCATCTTCTACTTAATCAGAGGCATTCTTTTTAATTGTAATTATATACCTTAAAATCTTCCTACAAACGTAATAACTTGCATTTTACAAACAAATTGTACTTTTGTTGCCTTTAATCATTTTGAAAAACTTTGTTTGAACTTTGTTTTACCTGAGCAACGCTTCAATTAAACGAGGTCTTGAAGCACTACTCCAGTCCCCATGGCCAAGACAGCCATTACTACCATCTCCACATGTCATAACAATACCGTTGTCACTTCCAAACACACTGAAGCCATCGCCACAACATGTCCTGAAAAACAGTAAAATACACTTGATAAACAGGTACTTGTTTGACTGGGTCAATCAATGTTTTTTCTCTCAAAGTTGAATAAGTTAAACATCACTTCTATTTTGTCGTTGGAAAGTATGTACCGGTATTTCCTTTTACTCATTGCAAGTACATGATTGCAAAAGCTAAAGAAACTCAAGAAACCTACCCCCTTGAAATGGAAATCACTAATCAGTATACAGCAGAACAAAGCAGAGAGTTGTGAAGTGATGGGTACAATTCTTTTCAGTCATGTGGTCTATGATGCCATGTGCAATCAAAAAGTGCCTTTTACTTACTGCAAAAGCCAACTTTGCTAAGCTATTATTCCTGATTGTCGAGCCATCAAATTTTTAAATAGATCCAAGAATGAAGCCTGGGAAGTGATGCTTAAGTGCTGGAACTTGCAATACAGGTATATTTCTGACAATTTTGAGCAATTGTTCAACCAGCCAGCACATGAACGACAGTAAAATGAATGTGTACAATAATGCAGAAACAGGGACCATGGCATTTTGCTTATTTTGTATGTTTAGTAACATGTTAAAAATGTTATACATCATGTACATGTAATACACTTTTCAATATTGATTGGCTTTGTAAGTCAAGGGAGCATGTGATTCTGTACCTGTTCACCATGTACATCCAGGTTCCGTATCTTTACAAGGGGCGCTCTATGCATTACAAAATCTTAGCCTCCCCCCCCCAAAAAGTTCTGTTTCCGATTACATGCCATTTTAACAAAGGGTCGGTAGGTCAGGATGGACCACAAAATAGACCCAAATCACAGAGATATCAGTAAACTTTTTTCGATGTGTTCTGGTTTTTACTTCAATTTTGTTTACAACTTTTTCAATAGACTGTGCAAGTCTCGCGCGTATCAGAACGAGAAAACATATCAAACGAAGAACATTTTATTCTCTGAAATCAAGTCTTTGTTTTAAATTATATCTAATGACAAAATCTGAACAACTAAAATACTCATTACATGTTTATAAAATCAGTTTTAGTTTTTATTATAAATACACAAATAATGTGTTAATTATTATTGAAGCAAAATTAAAACTCTGGGACAAGGATGCTTATTTGATCTGAACTTTTCAGAAACCACTTACGTGGATTCGCGATGGTCAAACGGGCGGTAAATTAACGCTTGACGCAGTTTGTAGAGGACGCTGATGCCACAACAACCATAGACTGCAATGAAAAGTCTTTGCGTTGCAATAAAAGCATCTAGCGATTATCATCACACATCCAAAACAAGCGTTTACATAAGTTTTGTGATCGGAGGTGAGCACAAAATTCTAAAATTTTTGCAGCAACCGGAAGCTGAGGTCAAGTTTAATTCTCGGGTTTTCTTCGTTATATTGTTGAATTGATTTTACTTTCGTATTTTTGTATCACTAAGTGTTACATTCCCAACAACACATGTATTTTTCATGGTCATAAACCACGTCAAACTAAAATAATTGACAAAACAAAATCTTGCCCACGTAAATCTCCATATGGTTGGGACCACAATGGTCCCGGAAGTTCAATGTGCGCGAGACTTGCACAGTCTGTTGGTCAAAGTAAGACATTTTCTCCATGGAACTATTTTTTTTTCTTCTTTCTCTTTATGTTTTTGTTTTCTTCTTTTTTTGGTTGTCTTTTCAAGCTGAATAAAAAGTTTAGGGTCGCGCCGTAAAATTAGTTTTGGTCGGGTAACCAGAAAAACAACATTTTTGATCTTATTGGTATCGCTCCCCTTTATCAATATTTATTTTACGACCCTAAATTACACTACTGTTGCAAGCTTTTAGGAACTTCTTCAAAGAGTCTTTGTTGAGCTTTCTTGTTGCCCATCTGTCATGCTTGCCAGGTGAGTTTGCCATACAGGGCTATCTTTTCGCTAAAGGTGGTCCTCTAGCCTGGCTGGCCTGCCCGGTGCATTTGAATCAGGAAGAGTGTGGTCTTGATGCTAGTGATCCCTACAGTCTCCATTACTTGGGTGTCGGAGATGAAGTCGCTGTGGTGAAGATGAAGGATTGGAGCCAAGTTCTAGGAGGCAAACATGATGGCGATTAAACACCCATGATTCAGCACCATACAATAGGGTGCAATAGGGTGGTCAGCACAACTGCTCTGTATACACTTTACTTTTGTGTATGACCTTGTGCTTGGTGATTACTTTTCCACACCCTCCTGTGAGTCCTCCACAGGCACTTTTTCTTTTGACAATCTTTAGTCAACTTCTTTATCAATTACACCTAAAGGAGGTGAACTGGTTTGACTGCCTTGAGCTCCGAATGCTTGCAGGAGATGCTTGATGGGTGGTGACTCTTAATGCAGTGTTGGCTGGTGGAGGACCTCCCTCTTCTTCAGACCTGGTCTTGAATCTGAAGAGGTGTGTAGCCTTAGCAAAGCAGGATGTTATGCGCTGCATGGCCTGCTCAGTGTGAGCAACTAGGGCAGCATCATCAGCCAACAGCAGCTTGTGTTTAAGTTGTTGCAATGTCTTTGTGTGGGCCTGTAGGCATCTGGGGTTAGCCCTTAAGAGCAGCATTTCCCCCAGTAGTTCGAGCAGTCTGATTTCTTCCCTTTTTGTTTTTTGTTTTATACAGGGATATTATCATGGCATCATGAAAATCCTGGGGTATTTTTCCATGCTCCCAGCAGTGGACAAGCAGCTTGTGGAGTTTGGTGTGCACAAATATAAGGCCTCCGTGTTTCCATTCTTCCAGGGATACCATCAACCCCTGCAGCTTTGCCATTCTTTATTGAAGAGATTGTACTGCTCAATGGCCTTTTCAGTCTCCTGGAGAGTCGGTGCTGGTCAAGTTCAGTTTTTAACTGACTGTTAGTGAATGTAGTTGAGCGTTGATTCCTGAGCTCTGCAGGTCGTGCTGAAAGTCCTTGGACCAGCTGCAGAGGTCCAAATTAGCTTTTCTGCATATTAAAAGCTCATCTGTGCTCCATATTGAGCTCTAGGCTGGGTGGGATTGACCACAGACATCAGAGCTAAAACCCCTCATAATTACCATTATCGGCGCAGAGCTGGTGTTTCTCAGTTGATCACTGTTTTAAATGTTCATGACAATACGCTGAAGGATGCAGCATGCCTGTCAGAAGGCTGCTTTTTTCCTGCTGACAAATGGTTTCAATATTTACCAATACATACAGATCTTGAATTTTGCTGTTGTTTTCATCAAACCAACATGCAGTGCTAGGCCTTTGAGTACAATCTCTTCAATAGGCCTGACTAGATATAGCAAACATCAGCTGTTATTAAGACCTCATTACGAGTGTCTCATACTGTTACATATGTGATTGTATGTACAGCGCACATAAAAAAAAACCACAGGCGTAAATCGTTCTCTGTGTGTATGACCGTTGACCCCAGTGGGTGGCACTTATTTTATGAATAAGTGATTTTTCTAGAAGATAGTTTCGCGATGATGTCAATGTTTAAGAAGTCGCTGGAAATTCAAAGTTAGTTAACGTTTTCTCCAGAAAATATGAAAATACGGGCTGAGAGAGATTTCTGACAGGACACAAATACTAAAGACTGTTGAAACTACAAGACTTATGTGATTGTGTTTTACAACTCAATGGAGGAGCGTCTTGAGAGAGTTCATTTTTGACCGAGTGCAGTGAAGAGCTGAATTTAAATCCGGAAGGGACATTTTAGTATTTTGGTATTTTGGGGTCTTCATTTTGTTTCATCCATTTCTGGACATTTGTCGGAGTGAATTCGCCACGTGATAGCGAATTATCGTCACATCGACAGAGAACTGTTTTCTCCTCTGGAGTTGCTCGATTGCCAGAGTGTTTTTGATCCTCACTGTATCTTCTGAAGTCCTCACCTGTTCTCCCTGTTGACGTATTCACCCGTAAGATATTTTTATTTTGTATAAGATAAGTTCTAAATGTACATTTGTTTAATTCAATCATTTACGTTTGTTAAACCCAAACAAGTGGTTGATAGTTTCATCATTAAATCACTTTGATTCCTTTTTTTCTTTTATATCATTGTCACCTTGTTTGATTTCTTTGTTGCATCTGAGAAACTTCAGGCTTTTTGAGTGATTTATGTTCACGGATAGTTTGGAGATTTTGGGACCGTAACACTCTTAAGAGTTTGTAGCTTTACAAGATCTCTGGGCTGTTGATCATGCCACTGAATGCCAGAATCGCTGCCTAATTGGCTGTTCGACTAGAGGACGCCTTACAGGTACCATGTGGCATGTCGTGGCGGAGTGGATAAGACCACCAGACTCAAGGTCTGGTTTTTCTTTTTAATTGTTTGAGAACAATTGTCTTGAACAAACGTCACGATGACGGCATCGGATCATTTTTAGGTGTTCGTGCAATACAAGCATGAACACCTCTTCCTTTTTGTTCTGGTTTTTTTTCTTTCTTCTCCATCTTCTTCTTCTTCTTCATCTTCTTCTTCCCTGGAACTCTTCTCTAGAGCATAACTCAAGATTGAAATTGAATTGAACCTTGAAACTCATCTGACAATTGAACCCTAATATGAAGACGGCACAGTTTTGATGACGTCATGATGACGTCATCAGGTGTCGAATGACAAGGGTTTTAAAGTTGAAAAATGATCATTTGCTATTTGCTGTATCTCCTTGAATTTGAAAGCTGTGATGTTCATAATTGGGCATCGGATAGATCAAGACTGGGGCAGCATTTCAAAAGTTAACGCAAAAATCGTATGACCTTTTCTTCCGGTCTTACTGGAAGGTCAAAGTTTGCCTTTGTTTGTTTTTCTTTAAAAAATCAATTTCGGGGCATAACTCAAGAATAAAATTGAATTGAACATTGAAACTCATCAGATAATTGGACCTCAATATTAAGACGACACAAACTTGATGATGTCATGATGACGTCATCAGGTATTCAATTGCAATGAGTCAAAGTTTAATATCTGTAAAAAGATCATAACTCATGAACCACATGTTGGAATTTTACAATCTATACATCATCGGATAGGTCGTTAAGAGTTCAACAAACGCTACACAAAGCATGACCCCATTTGACCTTGACTTCCGGTTCAAACCGGAAGTTGAAAGTTTCACAAAATTCGTATCTCAAAAACCACGTATTTCTTTATTAGTTTTTTGCATCAGGTGATAGATGATTGAGCCTGCTCAAACTTTTGCACACAAATGACAACATTTTGACTTTTACATCTGATAAAAAACGGACGTTCAAGCCAACGTTGGTTAAAGCGCACATGTCTCTTGACTTGACTCACGTTGACAACGCACAACGACACGACAGTGTATTAGCACATGTAGGCCCTGCGCACACGCTGAACCAGTGGCACATGTAGTGAGTTTACATTGTGTATAGTCTTGGTTCCAAGACGCTCAAGTTGAAGACTAATGTACGTACTGTACAGCTACATGTATGAATACATTTGACGTGACTGTGCAATATACAAAGAAACAACGAGCGAAAAATTCAATATTTGAAAATGTCATAACTCCTGAACCACACATTGGATATTTACAATCCATACATCACATGAAAGGTCTTAATACACTTAACACGCGCTACACAAAGTGTGACCCTGTTTGACCTTGAATTCAGGTTCAAACCGGAAAGAGAAATTTAATATTTAAATAAATCTTAACTTCTGAACAACTCATTCGATTTTTACAATCTATTCATCATTGGGAAAGTATGTAACAATTTTAGAAACTAAACTGCTCACAAAAAGTTAGGAAACTTTTTTTAATCATGTATATTTTTATTATTTATTACCCTCTTGTATTATGTTGCATATCAATAGAAAGCTGAAGTATTCTTCTTTAAAATGATACCAAATGTGCAATGATGACATGTTGCTGGACTTGGCCACATTAATGAGAATGAGACAAAGTCACAAATCAAATGTGCCAAAATTAGCAATTTTGTGTTACTGTGTGAACAAACAAATTGACACTGTAATTCAAACATACGGTAATTTTGGCACATTTGATTTGTGACTTTGCCTCATTGTCATTCATGTATAGCCAAATTCAGCAACATGTAATCATTGCAAATGTGGTATCATTTTAAAGGGGAACACTTCAGCTTTGCATTGATATAACATATACAAAGAGAGTAATAAATAATAAAAATGTACTTGATTAAAAAAAGTTTCCTAACTTTTTGTGAGCAGTTTATATACAGAATGTGACCCCAATTGACCTCTACTTCCTGTTTAAACCGGAAGATTAAACTTAATATTTGAAAAAATCAGAACTCCTGAACCACACACTGGATTTTTATCATCTATACATCATCAGAAAGGGCTTCAAAGATTTAAGAAACGCTACACACTGTGACCTCATTTGACCTTGACTTCCAGTTCAAACCGGTAAGTGAAAGTTAATGTTTCAACAAATCGTTGGAGGTTTACAATCCATACATCATCTAAAACATCTTCATAAACTAAACACGCGCTACACAAAATGTAACCCCTATTTGACCTTGACTTCCGGTCCAAACCGGAAGTTGATGTTAAATTTTTTGAAAAATTCATAACTCCTGGACCAGGCATTGGATTGATAAGGTTAAATGTTGTGACCTATTCATTCAATCACTCCCCACAAACACCTTGTTTTTGTCACATGACAAAAACTGAATTTCTAGTTACCTTTTACAATTTTATCCACTTAATTATTACATATCTTGAGAACTAAAAAAGGCTGCACTAAATGCTTCGTCAAGCTGACACCAAGCTTACATTATTCAAACTGGGATACATAATACACAATTATATATTTACTTACTACTAATTACACCCGAACACCTATTGTTTGTTATTACAAACAATTTAAGTCTAGTTTTTATTATTTTTATTATTAAGTTTTGCAATTTCTACTGGTAGTGATCCAGAAGCCATGAACATTTTCCTGGGTCACTACTTTTTTTGAGAATGGTGATTCTAAGAATGCTAATAATTACAGACCAATTTATATTCTCACTTCATTCCCCTATAATACTTAAACGTATTGTTTACACGCAAATGATTCACTTCCTTGAAGATCAGAATGTTTTATTTAATTTCCCCTTTGGATTTCAGGATAAAAAATTGACAATTCATGCCATTATTCAGTTTAGATAATATCGCCAATAGTATGGATGCACATTCTAAGGCAAAAGCACATTCCTGGATCTTTATATCCAACTAGGGGGATGCTGTGCTTCGCGCAGCACCCGCTAGGTGTGTGTAATTCTTGCGTATAGAATGTTACAAATGTAATAAGGGGGTATAAGGGGGGTAATTGGAAGGGGCATTTAGAGGTCATCATTTTGTAGAATTGGCTTGGTATTATTAGTTTAAAATCGGTACGCAATGTTGTTTTGTCTTATGATAAAATGTTGAGCATGCAAAAGGTGTTGAGTGGGGTCGAAACGTACCCTGCCCGCACCCTTCTCGTCCCTTTTCTCCAACTATAACTAAGCATAATTTTGATATTTGCACAGTTGGAGTTGAGTTTAAAATGGGGGAAGGATGTACTTGGTAATGATGCATGCTTAACAAAATGACAAGTAGGTATTTTGATATATCAAAAATTTGTGTTGAGTAAACTGACATAAGCAGTACACAGGTTTCTTTGCATGGAAATTGAAAGGGTTTCATGCCAGTTAGTTTCTGTCATTTTGACAATACTTCTGTATTCCTAAAATTCTGTATTTATTTATTTATTGTGTTTTTGTTGTCTTTAATTCTTGATCTTTTTGTTTCTTTGTATCTCTATATTTCTTTATTGTTGACATACTTCCTGTATGTCTGTGCTTTCCTGTTTGTTTCTTTGTATTCGTATGTACTTTTAATTTCTTTCTTAGTATATTTTGGTATTTCTGTGTTTCTTTATTTCTACATTTATGTGTTTTCTTACTACTTGTTCTTGTTTGTTTCCTTAGTTGCATAGGGGGGACTATTATATATTATTGTTTAAGATATTTGTGCATCTCAGTAATTAGTATATTGAAGGACATTCATTTTTCATAACACAGTGAGTTCGAAAGCAGTAGTGGTATCTGGTACCCTACTCAACCAGGGCGGAGCCACAGGGGGGCAGCTGTCCCCCTATCATTTGGAGAAAAAAATAGAAAAGGGGGAAAGTAATAGAAAGGAACGACAGCAAGAAAGAGAGAAAGAAAGAAAGAAGAAGAAAAATTAAGGGAGAAGGGGCAAATAGTTGAGGGAATCATGTTACCTGCATAGCCTAACATTAAAAAATAGGGTAAAGGTATATCAAATCATTATAGTGATCCTTGTTGCAAGAGTCTCCCTTTTGTCACATTTTGATTTTCAATCCCCAAGTGGACGGTAAAGAGTTCAAGTGTTGAGTACCAATGATTATACCAGACTGGCCTGTTGTTATTAACAAACATAAGCGGATCCAGGGGAGCCGCAAATTTGACCCCCCAAAAAGAGGGGGAGGGGGAAGCAGGAGAGAAGGGCAAAGCAACATTACGCAATAAAAAATAATAATTGCTGAACAACTGCACATTTGTTATGGCTAACGCAACAGGCTGAGGATATTCAATAAATATTGTTACCCCTGAAAACCGGAAAACTGTTGACCAGATTATACTTACCATATGGACAAATTTTGATACATTATTTTGTATACATTCTTTATTCCACATGCGTACCTAAAAACTGTAGGACAATTTGATGAAGAGACTAATTTTGAGATGGGCTCAACGTCAAAAGTGATGCCTTGAACGATGTTATGGCCACGAAAAATGTGAGATGTTGGCTTGTGTGGGCAAAATTACTATTTAACTGTATCGCTTTAACTATCATGTCATTTTGACTGATGTTCTTAAAACATGGAATATAAATGAAAAAATGCACAACGTCTCAGTTGGCAGAAGGCAATTAACCATACACTCCTGCGTTAGGTATTTGTTTTAATAAACAAAGGTGAATAAAGGCACCGGGTGCGCACTCCCCCTTATTTTTGCCAGGAAAAAAAAGTAAATTAATAAATGGCAAAGAAGCAAAATCTCAATAAACTGGGCAAAAAGTAGTGAGCAAAACGCCTCTGAAATATTCTAGATTGCATCAGAGAGCATCTAATGGTAATTTATTTTTCAAAACGTTGTAGTGTAAAGGCTTTACATTCGCATATTCTTCTCGTAAAGTAAAATTAAAAGGCAAATAAAGCACATTTAAAAACTGGGTATAAATATTGTGTTAATTACCTGTAAAAAGTCCTAGATTACACCAGAGAGCTACTGATGTTTAAAAAAAATCACTGGGCCCAACAGCGGGCCCCAGATCCCATGTCGTAAGGCTTCATTTGCTTTTGCTTGTCGTTCTAGCAATTTCATCCTGGCTAGAATGCTGTTTTATTTAAACGTGTGTCATGTGGCCCCTGGCATATACATGTAGCCAACTGGTTTCCCCCTAAGAATTTAACAAAACAATTGTTAAAAGGCAAATAAAGCAAAGTTCAACTGGGTAAAAACAATGTGTGAAACGCCTCTGAAGTGTCCTTAAAAAATTCCTGGGGCTATAAAGCGGGGCCCGGACCCCACGCCGTTAGGTTTTGCGCCTCGCTCGCTTGAACGTTCTTCTCGTAGAAATGCTCCACATACACGGTAAAGGGGTGTGACACACGGTCACGTTTGGACCACCAACCCTCTCCAGTCATACAAGGATGTATATATAATAAATGTTACTGAATGTAGTTTACTTAAGGTGTGCCACCCGCGTAAAAAAACCCTGGATCCGCGCCGGTTGTAGCACTGTACTATGGACACGAGACTATTTAAATTACCACGAGCATATAGAGCTACTTACGCCCACTGACGACGATGTATTACTGACGGTGTATCAAGTGCCTATAACAGAGACTACATGTAGTTCAAAATATTTTTTTGAGTTTCAAGAGATCTTTGAAAGTGCATGATATCAAAACTTGTATAATTTTGGCGTAATTTTAATGTACATGTAGATGGAGAGTCCTCCCTGGTCTCACAATATGCCAAAATCAAACAGCTTCCGGGATCTGAACCAAGTATAAGTTTTATAACAAAGTTATGTAAATATTTATAGCAAGGAGAGCTTTTCTAGGCTATTCAGACATGCTAAAACCAAAAAGCTTCAGGAGGATCCGCCCTCTCAATCCCCGCCAAGGGTTTCGCCCCTGGACCCCACCAGGGGCCTTATAGGGCTACTGGACCACACAACTAAGTGCTAAGACTCAACGCTTCCTCGCCCCCCTATACAAATACCCTGGCGCCGCCCCTGTCCTCAACAAACCAATAATCACCATCAATAGCTGCGGAGTTACCCGACTGAAAAGGCTGGTCAGAAGTCGAGAACAGAATTACCTTATTCATTCGTGATTCATCCAACGCCACGTCCCACGATGCACAAAAAACGCTCATGTGTTGGAGCAACCAAGCGAGTTTTCGGAACATACAATGCAGTAAATATCTATTCCTGAAATTTGTTCACCACTTTTTTACCAGAAAGATGTGTTTTCCAGTGAAATGAAGTGAAATAATATTACAGAGAGCACGGGAAAACGTGGCGGACAGAAAACACAGAGGAAAGACGCGGACCAATCACCTGTGCGAAAAAAGTGGCACGAAGCTCGAGAACGCGTTTCCGGAAGGCACACTGTCGGGACACTAATCAAGAAAGATGGCCAACCAAGATGGCATGGATAAAAATCCAAGATGGCGCAGAACCCAGTCCAACCTCGTCCCCACGTCGGTTTACCAAGTGCTGGCGGACGGGCAGATCGCGCAGCGGGATAGGGAGGAAGTTGACCCAGGCTTTAATTATATAGAAGCTTTTGACACTATCAGTCATTATAATATTTTATCCAAACTTATACTAATATGGTATAAGAGGAATTACCTTGGAGTGGTTCAGAAATTACCCTTTGCTATCAATGTATCAATGACATCTTACTATAATTAACGCAATGCTGTATGTATGTTATGTATTGTATGTATCCATAAAAGGCAATCTCATTTTTCATCTAGAGGACGTAAAAGTTTTATGGAGCATAGACGATAATCCAAGACATGTCAAAATTGACCAAGATATGGGAAAAAAACCTGAAAAATCAATAGTTTTACGGGCCTTTTCCTGTTTTTTATGGGCCATGCATTGCTACATGCAGTGTAAACCATGGGCCGCACCATGCTGCGCTAAAGCCAGTGAAGATAGATGCGTTTTATGGTTTTTTTTTTTACTGCAGTTAAATGGGCTGTGCATTGCTCTGTGTGATAGCTGCTGCATGCAGTGTATTATAATTATGCATGCATGTATGGGGGGGGGTCTATCTGTTGAAACAAAGGATTTTACAAAATGGAATTTTGTGGAGTCAAACATTTGACTCCACAAAATGGCCGACCGTGTTTGTTTCGAGACATGTTTGTGTGGATCATTGTATTCTACTTTTAAAACATCTTTCTAACCATATGCATTTTATAACTAACGGTTACAAATGCTTTTTATAGACCAACTCGCCCGATCCAAGGCAACGTGTTCCTTTTAAGAGAATTGTATGTGACGCCGACAGCACGGAGCGCGAGTTGCTGCCATTGATTAATTATAACTGTGAATTTTTATTGAACCGACGTGCTTTTTTGAGACAGCCTGATTCCCCCAAATCAAGGGGGATTTTGGAGCCCGCAAAGGGACTCCCTTACCTGTTAAACCTGCAAATGCACAATTCCCAAGCCGAAGGCTTTCCTCGCTAGAATCTTTTTTTACCACACTGCCTGCAATAGCACCCTCAAGCATCCGACCCTTCCACCATGCCGCCGCATGTGAGACAACTCGTCCTCTTTTTCTCGAGTGTGAGTAAAAAAAGAAGAGATACCAAGCCCAAGTGGGGTAGGAGGGTGGGAGGTTTAACAGGTAAGTATCGTCCCTTGATTTGGGGGAGTCCACTTCAGGGACTCCCTTACCTGTTAAACCTATGAATGCACAGATTAGCACCGAAAAACGGAGGAGGGCAGGGCGAAGCAAGCTAAGGAGGAGACATTAAAGGGATCAAACTGAAAACCCCAGTAAGTTCGTCCCTTCACATCCCCCCAAATCATGAAAATGAAAACATCAAAAGGAACAAAAATTTGGTACTAACCCAAAGGACAGAGTTCCAAGGGCCTTGAAGTACGACATCTTATCCCTGTTGAAGGGTAGAACCAAAAGGCGTAGCTGAATTTAGGGAGGCCTGAGCAACCCGCCCATGTGTTCGCATGACATCTCGTAGATAGCGAGACGTGAAGGTTGAGGGAGTCTTCCAGGCTGCAGCTTGGAGAATGTCCTGCAGTGGGACTCCTTTCACGAAGGCCCAAGAGGTTGATACAGCCCTAGTCTCATTGGCATGGATACTACCGCCAGGAGTGGTGGGCCACTCAGAGATAGATGACTGGATTGCTTTCACAATCCAGCGTGAGATGGTGTCTGGCAAGACTGTACCATGGGGTTTGGTAGTCAACATGAAGATCTGAGAAACCTCCCCCCGGAGTAATTTGGTCCGAGCAAGATACCATTTGAGTGCCCGAACTGGGCACCACAATTTATCCTCCGACACCGTAGAAACTGATTTGATGTCAGGGATAAAAATATCTGGTGGCTGATAGGATGGCGATTGGTTTTTAGTAAGAAAGGAAATATGAGGGATCATACTTACCCCATTCGGTTCCCATCTGATGTGACCCTGGTCAAGAGTTAATGCCCTGAGCTCGCTACGACGTCTTAATAGCAAAGTGAAAAGAACTTTGAGCCATAGGCTCAAAGGGCGCTTGTGAAAGTGATTGTAAGACCTGACCGAGATTCCAAGAGGGAAGGAGTTTCCTGCGGGGAGGACATTCTATGAACATACCTTGCAATAGCTGGGCCAAGGCCTTACTGTTAGAAATGGTTGACCTGTCCTGGAAACCATCATGAACGGCCCCCAAAGCTGCTCGATATCCCCAAACAGTAGCCACAGAGAGGCCTTGTTGGAACAGTTCGAGAAGAAAATCACCTATATGTCGAACAGATGCTGAGCAGGGATCAATAGATCTGTACCAGCACCACTTGTGATAATGTCGTAATCGGCTGTTATACGTACGCCGGGTTGACGATCGCCGACCCCTGGCTGCCAAGGCTGCAGCATCTGTTGAAAGGCCAGCTGAGCAGAGAGATCGCTCGACAGCAACCAGCACGTTAAGTGTAGTGTCCCCGACTGAGCATGACGGATGCAGGAGTGAGGTTGAGTGATCAGATCACGGATTAGGTTATGAAACCATGGTTGACGTGGGACCCCACAGTGAGTCGCCTCGGTCTTCGTCAAGACCCTTGGAAGAAGGGATATTGGCGGGTATGCGTATGCGTACATGTTTGTCCAATCGACGGACAGGGCGTCCCAAGCCCATGCCTGAGGATTGTGACTTCTTGCGCAATATACCGGTAACTGGTTGTTTAGAGCCAAGGCGAACAGTTTGATATGAGGGCGATCGAATTTCTGAAAAACTGCGTGAACCACCAGTGGGTGTAGGGTCCATTCTGTTGGGAGGATCTTTCCTCTCGAAAGAGCATTGGCTACTGTGTTCAGTTCCCCCGGTAAATGAAC
Source organism: Plazaster borealis (assembly GCA_021014325.1). Taxonomy (NCBI): domain Eukaryota; kingdom Metazoa; phylum Echinodermata; class Asteroidea; order Forcipulatida; family Labidiasteridae; genus Plazaster; species Plazaster borealis. Next base: position 14,956,860 of record CM037463.1, read on the forward strand.
CGCTGTCAGGGAAACATCGTGTGCTATGCACCAACTTAGAACGTCCCATAAAAACATGCAGAGACGAGGAAACCCAGTGCCCCCCTGATCTGACCAGGACCCGATGGTGAGATACCTTCTGGCTGAACCTGTACATCCAGGGCATGATGGACGGCTAACAGTTTGAGGATATTGGTTTGAAGGGTGCTTTCCAGCTGAGACCAAGTCCCTGCACATGTCTCCGCCCCAAGTGGGCACCCCAACCCGTGTTGGAGGCATCCGTCATTAGTACCCGAGTAGGAGGAGGGCGTGGAAAAATAGGCCCCCGGCTCAAGTTCTCTTTCTGAGCCCACCAACAAATGTGGGGGTTAACTGAAGGAAGGACTGGGATCGATAGGTAAACTGGGTCCCAAAGAGGCCTGAACTGCGACAGAAGGTACAGTTGTATTGGACGAAGTCGCATCCGGCACCAAGGTATGAGATCCACCATACTTGCCATGAGACCCAAGAGGCGCAACCATGCCGCTGCTGGTGCTAAAGTGGGCAGACATGAACAAAGTCGCACATGCCTGAAGATTCTCGATCCGTTCGCGGCTGGGGGTGACAAGTCCTTGTCGGAAAAAAACTGTTTTTTGTGAACAGGCTTGCATTTCTCCTCAATGAAGAAGAAGCCCAGGTCCGTGGCAATCTGGCGTGTGAGGACCACTGCGGCCAGTGCCTCTGCCCATGTGCTTCCTACGATCAGCCAATCGTCTAGATAGACAAACAGACGGACATGGCCTTTTCGCAGAGTGGCAGCTAAGATTTTCACCAGTCGTGTGAACACTCTTGGAGCTGTTGATAGACCGAAGGGAAGTGATCGAAATTGGAAGGTTATGTTTAAGTAACGGAACCGCAAGAAGGGCTGGTGGTGTTTTGCAATGGGTACATGCAAATAGGCATCACTCAAGTCGAGGTAGACTGCCCACGCTGAAAGGGGTAATGACTCAAGGACTATGTGCAAAGTTTCCATCCGGAAGCGTTTTGGTTCAAGGGGCGATTCAAGGGGCGCAGATTAAGGATGGGGCGCCATTCCCCTTGACTTCTTGGGTGTAAGGAAGAATGTTGAATAAAAACCCAGGCTTTCCTTACTGGTTGAAACCCTGGTGGTTGCTCTTTTGGAGAGGAAAGCTTGAATTTCTGACTCCAGTGCCCGACGTTTGTCTGGGTCTAACAGGACTGGGGTTATCCTGAGAAGAGGCGACGACAGGGGGGGTACTTGTTAATTCGAGAACGTAACCGTGCCTTACGGTACCAAGTACCCACCTGTCGTCGGTGAAAAGGGCCCAAGTCTTTGCGAAATTGAAAAGACGGCCCCCAACGGGCCCTAGAGGGAGGGGCCGAGAGTGTGAGATCGTCACCTGCGCCACGGGCCATCCCGGTACGACCCGAAAAAAGACCTAGGCCGAAGATGGAATCAATTACATTGGTCCTATGGGCAGCTGTGGCAATCCTGCACACCCTTGTGAACTGATCCATACAGATTCTGAGGCAGTCATCCAGACAGCGAAATGCCATCTTGGTGGCTTCAGCTGAGACCGGAGAGTCCGTCTCACAAGAGCATACCAAATACTCTGACACAATTGAAGGAAACAGGAGACACAGAGACCTCCCCGTGAAGCAGTGTCTACCATTACTAGGACATCCTCCAATGTGTTCTTTCTTTCCCTGGGAACGGAGCCTTGACAGATTTGTGGGTTCCAGCATCGGCCGCATTATTATCTTTGGAGGCAGAGGGCAGCACAGGGATGGATAAGAACCTTTCATAGTCCGCCTGACGTACTTCGAAGGGTCACAAGTCCTGACGTGACAGAGGACGAACCCGTTTGACCTCGGAGAGCGTCTTCATCCGGTCTGCACAAATCCGGTCGATATGTAAAATTGGGAAAATGTCCTCTTTAGCAGTTGCAGGAGCTGAGCAGCGTTTAAACGACTGACGGGAACCGCCATCAGAAGCCACTTGTTCGTCAGTGGAGGGGACATGAAGGACTCGTGTCATATCCTTATCCAGACGGAGTCGACAATCAGAAGAGGAATGGGCAGAGATTGCCTCAGACTCATCAAAAGAGTCGCCCGTGGGTAAAGGCCGTGCTCCATGGGTGCAGTGCAAGGTGTGAAAGGCTGTTGCACCAACATCGGTCATTACGTCGGACTGAGAAGACGGATTTTGAAGCCCGGACACGTCGTCGGGGCCCGATCGGCAGATGACGGGACCCCAACAGGGGTAGGTCCGTCGTTGGAAAACTCATCCAAACAAAAATAGAAACCGCAGTTTCTGACCCCGTTTCTGACTTCGGAAGTTAAAAGATCTGTAGCATACGCAGGACTGGGAGACGGGGACCGCGGAGGTATGTCTCCAAGTGACTGGGGAGTTCCGGTCTCGGTTGTCTTGCCGGAGGACAGGGACAGCGAAGGTATGTCTCCGGAAGACCTAACAGCCCCAGAACTAGCAACCCTTCCAGAGGACAGGGACCGCAAAGGTACGTCCCTGGTGGGTTTAGGGGTCCGAGCCAAAACCTTCTCGGAGGGCAGGGACCGCGAAGGTATGCCTCCGGAAGGATCAAGATCTGAAACAGAGGAGGGTGATCGAGCACGAAGGCAAGATGTGACGATCTCCAAATCCGAATCCACCCAACTGCGGCAAACAGTGCACGGCATATGCCGGTTGCAAGTTCGACAGTGGGGGCAAAGCTCATGTGAATTTTGTGGACGAGGAAGTGAACAAGATGAACGACAAATCTGGAAAGACGGCCGAGCGCCATGTTTACCTTGTGGCTCCGCCATAATTTTATTTTTGTTTTCCCCCGCCCGGAATTTTTTTTATTTATTTCTGTTGAAAACAACAAGAAGAAACAACAATAAAACACTTGAAAAGGTGGTAAAGAAAGCGTAAAGAAACTTACCAAAAGAGCAAGTAAAACTCAACTAAAAAAAAGTAAAATATAAAGCAAGGAATGGTTTCATAAAAAACTGAATGGAGCTCTTCGGAAATGCGTCGTGACTTCATGGACGCCAGAGAAAAAGAGGACGAGTTGTCTAACATGCGGCGGCATGGTGGAAGGGTCGGACGTTTGAGGGCGCTATTGCAGGCAGTGTGGTAAAAAAAGATTCTAGCGAGGAAAGCCTTCGGCTAGGGAATTTTGCATTCGTAGGTTTAACAGGTAAGGGAGTCCCTGAAGTGGACTACGTAATCCCTGAGGAATGCAAGCCTACAGACACACCCTGAATACGAAAGAGTAAAAACTTTGAGAAAAATAGCAACATTCAAATCACTGAGCTTGAAATTCAAAACCTTTTTAAGAAACTAAATTCCCATAAAACAATTGGGCCCGACTTCATCACTTTTAAAGTGCTAAAGGTTTGTGCAGACAATCTAGCTGGTCCTTTCCAAACATTGTTTCAAGCTCGATTAATAGTTCCTGTGTTCCAGCATCGTGGAAAAATGGACCATTATTTCTATTCCTAAGAACTCTAGGCCCAGAGAGATGAATTATTTAGGTCCAGTAGCTCTGACATCTATTCCTGTGAAGTGCCTTCAAAAATTATCATGACCAGATTAGTGTCAGATATCACTAAATCTTTAGATGGATGTCAGTTTGCCTATCCATATTCTTTTTTACTTCGGAATTTTATATTGGTGTGTTTATATGTAAAAGGCCAAAAAAATTCCCATGCAGGGACAATAAAGTTTGTATTGTATTGCATTGTATTGTATTGTATTATGGACATTCAAGTTTTGTTTAATTGTTTAAGCCCATTCCACTGGCGCTGCCTGTCAGTGGCAAAATTTGATATCGGTTTCAAGTTGATACATCAATGCAATAAGAGGTTATGGACATTCAAGGTTTCTCAAGGTTTCAGAAAACTGGGGTCAATTGCTGACGAATTCCGAAAGGGTTAGCGGTGTTTGAATGCCACTGTGGTCATGTCTACAACTGATTATGACCACAAGGTGACTGATATCCTGTCGACTGACACGTACAAACGTCTGCCAAGAAACCCCATCCCGGCCATCGAACGCAACATCACCAACCCACTCCGGTCCCTCTACCAGTCCCAAGTCATCGACGCACCAACGTACCGCCACCTCAAGCCCTCTGCATCCTCCTGCCCACGGTTCTTCGGTCAACCCAAGATACACAAGCCTGGTGTTCCCCTCCGCCCCATCGTGGCGTCCAGGGGCTCACCAACCTACAACACAGCCAGATATCTCACCAAGATCCTCCACCCACTAGTCGGCCTCACACAACACCACATCACCAACTCAAGCCAGTTCGTCAACATCATCAAGGACATCCATCTCAGTCAATCTGACATTCTCATTAGTTTTGACGTAGTCTCACTATTCACCAACATACCAACGAAAGAAGCATGCCACATCGCCACACAACGCCTTCAAGCTGATCCTACCATGACAGACCACACAAGCCTCACTCCTGAACAAGTCTACGATCTCCTCATCACCTGCGTCTCATCATCAAGCTTCCGGTGGAGGGACCAGTTCTATGAACAAACCTCTGGGGCCGCCATGGGATCTCCTCTATCCCCGGTCCTGGCGGATCTGTTCATGGAAGAGTTTGAACTAGACACCATCGAGAATGCTGACCTTCGCCCCAACCTCTGGCTCTGCTACGTTGATGACACCTTTGTGGTTTGGCCCCACGGCAAGACAGCACTCCACCAGTTCCTCCATCACCTCAACAACCAGCATCCACTCATCAAATTCACTATGGAGCAAGAGCAGAACAACACCATCTCCTTCCTAGATGTTCAAGTCACCAGAAGAGCGGATGGCACCCTCGCCCACAACGTACACCGCAAGCCCACCCACACCAACCGGTGTCTACACAGCTCTTCATTCCATCATCCACGCTTCAAGTCTGCCGTCCAGAACACCTTGGTCCGCCATGCCTTCAACACCTGCGACCAAGACAGCTTGAAGCAGGAACTTCATCACATCAAGACATCACTACGACTCAACGGATACAAGACCTTCAACTTCAACCAGCCCAAGCCAAGCCTACCACCAGCAGAACGACCTGAGTTTAAGGCAACCATCCCTCTCCCGTACATCGGCCTCGCATCACACAAGCTACAACGGATTTTCAGCCACGCCCAAGTCAAGACCTACCACACAGCACCCAACAAGATTCAAGCATCTCTTCATACACACAAGGACAAGCAAGACATTCAAGCCAAGGCCGGCGTTTACCGCATTCCTTATGAATGTGGTAAAGTATACATCGGAGAGACCGGCCGCAACATATCAACAAGAATCAAGGAGCATCAAGCACACGGCAGACTCGGACACCTGGACAAATCGGCCATCATCAAACATTCACAAGAACATGATCATCTCATCAAATGGAAACAAGCCAAGCTCATCGCACCTGTCAAGTTCTGGCACCAACGCAGAGTCAGGGAAGCCATCGAGATAAAGTCACACAACACCGTTCCACAAGACATCGGGTTCTTCATCAATGACATCTGGTCACCTCTACTCAAGCCAGTCCTCCCAGCAGCAGTTCACCACAACACTGACACACTCCAGCGCACACACAGCCAGCCAGCAGCCATCTACGATGCATCACCGGTCAACAACAACTTGGAAACTTCCCGCCCAAAAGTGCATCCCACAAGCTCTACATAGCTGCAACACCACCAGCAGTCCAGCATTCTCCTGAAGACGAGCAGAGTATACTGTTCGAAACGTCGAGACCCAACCGGTTCTTTTCAGAACCAACACTCCTCCCAAAGAGATTTTACACATGGTTGTACCCGCAAGTTTACTACTATTTATAGTTTATAGTACTTCTTCCGAAAGGGTTGTTGTAGTTCTACCTATCCTATGTCCCTCGAGTAGACTTGACAACATTAGCAGAAGTTTAACGCCAAAAACAGGGAATGAAAAATAATGGCAAGATCTATTCTATGTAGATGGATGGCAGGGTTTTCTGAAAAATGTTCTCTTGAAGTTAGAATCAAACTATATTGGTATAAAATTCATGGAGTAGTAAAAAGACTTGCATGCACTGAAAAAAGGGGGAGAGTTCTTGGACTTGTGTGGCATACAGTGTGGGCTATTATATAACGTGGGCTTTGTTTTTGTTCAGTGAATTGTGTTTGCATTCGCATCGGAAATGCACTTGTAGGTTATAGAGGTGACACATTTTCTGTAGTAGAATGATCATTTAAATACAAATTGAGAGCATAGTTAGAATTCAGAGAGTTGTAAATAAGGGGGGCATATAGAGTAAAATTGCAGGGCATTTTCCAGGTAGTTTTAAGACTTCTGGATTAACATTTCTCTGATTCTTATTGCATTTCAATTCCCAGTGTTTCAATTTACTTTTTATTCTTTACAGTACATAATTGTTTGTTTGTAAATGTCTAAAAATACTTTATTTTGTTACTATATGTACTGTGTTACTCCATCTAAAATGTTAAATGTTTTGCATTTTATTTGCTTGTACATTTATATGTTTGTTGAGTGGACAGTAAGGCTGAAGAAGCTAGTGGCTAGTGGCTATTGTACGTATTTTTTATTAATTTATATATATATTTTTTTCTTTCTTATTTTAAATTTATCTTGTATTTCTAATCGTGTGGCAGGCTGATAGTGTGTGCAATTTTGTCCATTTGTCCTAGTATGTAAATTGTCCATTCTGACTGGTTGCTTATTACTCAATTAGTTTGTCATATTTGTTTTTGTGATTTTCTGCCAAAGTGTTTCGCTGTTAGTATGTTATGTTTGATGTACTTTTATATAATGTGAGGGCCCCAAATGATCAGCTGTGCTGGATGGGTCACCCTCGTTTAACATGGTTTAAATCAAAAATAAAACGACAAATCATATCTCAATGCACAAAAGTGCCTCCATCAAACCATTATCCTACCTAAAACATGAATTGGTGAGTCCAGCCTCATCAATAATTCTTGGTTTTCTTTTTAACAAGACATTTAGTTTTACACGGTTTTTTTTCTTCACAAACAGCATTTCCATTAATCTTGTCAGCAATATGTTGCAGTCAATAAATTGTTAAGTTAAAAAACGTAAATTAAAGTACCTCAGTACTACAAAAGAAGGCTTTTAAAATTATTTCTCACCTTAGAATTGACTTCCCTCTAAGTGAATGTATAACCTCTGGGCAACTACGCATTCTGAGATCGCCATGTCCAAGCTGACCTTTTAAACCTTCACCCCAAGAATAAACATCACTTTCAAATGCAACTACAATGATGTGCGTTCGGCTTACAGCAACCTACAAACAACAGAAAATGCAGTTCATAGCTCTGTTAACGATTTGTAGAAAAAATTCAACACTTCAGAAATTTTAAAACACTATAGTCAACTGAAGCATCAACTCTTCTAAGAAATTTGTGCAACAAGGGCGTTTTTTCTTTCATTATTTTCTTGCAACTTCGATGACCAATTGAGCCCAAATTTTCACGGGTTTGTTATTTTATGCATATATGTTGGAATACACCAAGTTAAAATACTGGTCTTTGACAATTACCAAACGTGTCCAGTGCCTTTAAGTGTACTGAGTTGCTGTGCACTTAATATTGTAAGTCGGAAAAAATTTCTGCCTCACTTGAACCAAAACAGCATTCCGATGTACAAGACTGTTAAAATACTCCACAGATGACGCAATATCAAGGTAACATCAATTTTGAAATGTTTTCTCCAAACGTTATTTTTTCAGAATCACTTTCGAAGAAGATTTTTCCAAATATGTTTTACAGATAAAAGCCGGAATCATGTTACAAGTCTGATTTGCTTACCTGTCTTATTTTTATTTTAGCAGGAAGGTCCACAGGAATAACATCAAAGTTTCCAATATTGAATCTATATAACACTGACCTGAAAATATCAAAAGAAATTCAAATTAAAAAAATTCCTTAATTGCTTAATTTTTTTGACACATTAAAGCTTGCTAGTGCCACTGAAAGTATCAAGTGCAAAATATTGTTTTGTACAGCTTGTTTTTTGCAAGTATGTAATTTCCAAACATTTTTCTCACAAGTCTTTCATTGGCAAACATTATTTTTTTGAAAGATTGTGATTGGCAAACCTTGTGTTTTGGAAGTGTATGTTTGGCAAACCTTGTTTAGGTTACTCTTTTTTTTCTAGCAAATACTGTTTGCAAAAAATATACTTGCAAAAAACAAGGTTTACAGAAGGTAGGCGTGAAGGTGTGAAAACAAGGTATGCTATAAACCAATTACCACTGGTAATTCTGAACAAATTGTTGTGTTATCGCAAGCGAGCCTAATCTTCAGAATTCAGGAATATTTTTTTTAATGATATCATTGTCACAATGAAACCATGACTAAACCAAGTAAAGACAACAAACATTCTCAAAAATGCACCAGGGCTCGATTTCACAAAGAGTTAAGATTGATCTTAAGTGCAAATCAATCTTAATTGCTAAGCAAAGTGTGATGTCACAATACAAATCACTATGGTAATACTGACGTTACGCATCTTAAGATGAATCTTAGTGGTGAAATCGACCCCAGGATTTCTTTTACACTTTGAGAAAATGTGGATTGTGATCACCATAGATCAGCCATGGCCAATAATTGGCCATGGCATGCTGGAATCTAGGACTTACAACACGAATACAGAGATAAAAATATTGTGGCAATCTATTGATCTCTTCATTTACTCATCAAAAGGCAAAGGTCTGGAATTGGGGATTACACAAAAATCCACAGAAAAACATGAGCTTTTGAGCATAAGTTGCAGCTCTCTTTGTCCCTCTTTGTATGGGATAAACGAAGCGTAGCACGGTGAATGAAAGCACTGTGGAGGCTAACACATATTTTTTTAAACAGGTTTATCAGGCTTCCGTTTGCATTCTGTGAAAGTTTTGCCATAATACACGTCTTCAAGAGTTAACTTGTTAATATAGCTAATCGAAAAACAAAAGTTTACAAAACATACACTTTCTACCCACTGCATTGCTGCAGGTTGGGTATGCTAATGGAATGACAACTTGATATATTGGTCTACCAATGGAATCTACTATATCTTTGGGGACATGGAGCATCCACATACTATATGCATGGGGAAAGAAGAAAGAACTGAACCATGTCCTTATAAGATAGCAATGGGACAGATGGATTGGGTTCTGTAAAACTGACACAGAAGAAGGTCACAAGATACAGCAGAGAGGACTCCATACACCAACAGGGAAGTATGTTTTATCATTAACATGAACAGAATAAGCTCTGCCATCAGCTGCAAACTTTAATCCAGTTCTATGCTTCAACACCAGACAATAATTATGACCTTATAACGGCTCTGCATATCCAACCAAAGTGACTTCATACTCGCGCCTCTGGTGTTGAAGTCCAGCATCAACAAAACCAACACCAAGATGTTTACAAGTGTTTACATTAGCTGATGAGTAGTCAAATGGAATCTGTATGAGACCCAAGCTTTTAATTACTAGATATTATGAGGTGATCACCACCTCTTACAGCGCCCTCTATCAACTTGTGTTAAATCTACACCAAAAGGTCAAATCTGGTAATTTTTCATGGCTTTCGTTCCAAGGCATTACATTGTTCCACATTGTAGATTATAAAAAAAACTCAGTATGAAACATGTTTTTCATCGTGCTGTCATCAGGTGTCAAATTACATTAATTCAAAGCTTATGTTTAAAAATTCATATCTTCTGAACCGCATGTCATAGAGTTATAATTCTTGTGCCGTTTTGTAGCTAACAAGCACATGTAAAAAGTGACCCATTTTTACCTTTACTTCTGGTTCAAACAGGAAGCTCTAAAACTAACAAAATTCATATCTTCTGAACCACATGTCATAAAGTCATAAAGTCATATTTTTTGTGTCGTCTGGTAGCATCACACATTTTACCTTTCCTTCCAGTCCAAACAGGAAGTTTAAATTTTAAAAATCATATCTTCTGAACCACATGTCATAAACTCATAATTGTTGTGCCGTCTGGTAGCTTATGTTGATGACACAATTAATATTTTATTCAAAAACATATGAGCCCCACTTTGGCCTTTCCTTCCGGTTCATACATGAAGCTCTAAAAATGAAAAATCATATCTCCCTTATGGTCCAAACAGTAAGTTTACAAAGAGTTCTGTTAGCGTATACAACTAAATTTAACCTATTAGATATGACATGTAATTTTCAGTATGAAATCATGATATTTTTTCGTTTTGTTCCACCAACTGAAACCCCTCTGTGTTCGTTTTTACGAACACTTTATTTCTAATTCTATTTGTGATAGGCTTACTATCAGACGCCATAAGATTAGTTTTCATTTTTATGGCGATGACATTCAAATCTACACTGTGTTTCAAACTAAAGTACCAGGTGATCTAAATTGTGCTATTGCTAACCTCTCTACCTTTATCACTAAAATCAACATGTGGATGATAAATAATAGGCTGCAGCTGAATCAAGCCAAAACAAAGTTTATTGTATTTGCATCTTCTTAAGTTCTCATAACACTACCCAACATCCAGCCAACTGGGAGACATACCCATAAGTTCCTCGTTTACAGTTAAAAACTTTGGTATTCCACTTGATTCTTCATTATCCATGACCAGTCATATTAATTCAGTTTAAATGTTCATATACGTAATCTATGGTGTATTTGCAGGTTTCTAACTCAGTTTTCATTTCATCATGCTTGCAGATCATTGATCCTTTCTTGCATTGACTATATGTGAACACACTATTGTATGATGCTGAAGAAGTACATCTCAGGCATCTGCAATGACTATACAGAACAAAGCTGCTCATCTTGTATTCACCTGTTGCAGAGAACATGATTTCCGGAGATCTCTTTTCACTGGCAACAAGTCAGAGAGGGAATCAAATTCAAAATACTGCTTTATGTTTAAAAATGTACTCAAGGTCAAACTCCTAAGTGAAACTCCTAAAGTACCTCACAGAAAACCTCATTATGTACAATACTGATAGTTCTGCAGACCATAGGAGACTCCGCTCCTCATCTGATGTCACTTGCTTAGCTGTTACTAGTGCCAAAAAACAAACTGGAGAGAACTATTTCTTTGTTGCCAACCCTACACTTTGGAACCAGCTGCCATGTGACATTAGAGAAGTTGTCTCTACCCAAGCGTTCAAGCGCTCACTCAAAGCTGAGCTCCAGGACCGCTCAACCAGATTGGAAACAGCATCAGGAACAGGGGGAATGGAAGTGAGCTCACAAAAAAGTTTGATCCTCATCAACAGGTCCACCTGAAAGAGGCCTACCAACATAATTATGAACAGAAAGAAACTAGAAGAAGAGGAAAATTCATGTGCCTGGGGTCCACACCGAGTAAAGATTTCACTCAAAGAGTGAACCAAAGAGTAAGAAATGTCTTGGCTACATCTGCAATGATGAGATTGAACATTATGAAAGAGCATTTCCATCTGCTTCTTTACAAAGATCAAACTCCACAAAGCACCAGTTGGTCTCTATACTCATTTACAGTTGCGAGATCTGTGAACACTTATGATGAACACGGAGAGGAAGATCCATGCATTCAAGAACAAATTCTTCAGAAAGTTGTTGTGAATTTCCTACATGCAGCGCAAAACAAATAACTTTGCCAGGCAGCAGGTCATTATCTCAAATAAATTAACACAAATTCATGTAAATACTTATCCATGATGATGTGAAAACCATTTCTTAGTCTTTGTGACATATGTTTCAATCCACTAGATTAACAAAATGTCTCACATCATGTCAATCTTTAAACACCAAAACCTGAAAAAAGTTCACTTAGTATACTTGGAATAAAAGAAAATATTCCTAGCAAACAGTAGAATATCTTAAAGATATGAGATGCCAAACTGTTACACAAGGGTTTATGTCATTCAATGCCAGTAAATAGCTGTCACAAACACAAGTTTGTGTAAGACATTATCCTTTGTACGCATGTAAATGGGGCAGTTTATTTGGGAAAGACCAGGCTTGCATTGAAAATCCAAGATATTTTCATTGCAGAGGGGAAAATTATATGATGTTCTTCTGTTTGCCAAAGATTTATTTTACTTATCTCCTAGAATATTTAATAAATTAACATTGTCATGGTTCATTGGTATTTAACCACAGTGGTGTGAACTGCTACAAACATTATATGAGTCTGCAGCTGGACATTGTTAGCAACAAAGTTTCAAGTGGGAATCTGCACTATCAAAATTATTTATTTTGACCAAAATACAAATTTATAAAATTTTCCAAATTTTTTTGAGAATGATTTTACAAAATAAAAATCTGATAATGTAATATAAAGAAAGAGTCTAATTCAAGTACACAAAAAAAAACCATATGTTCCTTAAGTTCTTTAATCGCACACAAGAGGCCCTGTGCTGCCCACCCATGATGTCCATGTGAAGCAGCCACCGTATTTATCTGCCTCTTTTCTGATTCGAGTCAAGGAAAGTATTTACCAGCCAAGTCCCATAAAGGAGTGAGAATGCTAATTCTTAAACTTGACTTACACTGCTGCTGGGGAATAACCTACATCGTTGACGATGTAGGTTACTCCCCAGAAACCTAGTCTTGGTTCCAAGACCATGGTGTTTGCGCGTACACACAGCCAATGTTCAAACCTATGTACTGTACACTGGCACCGCACACTGCACACGTTTGTAATGAATAAACATAGAGGACACTTTTTGTAGTTTTGGATCCCACCAGGGTCTTTGACATTTGCAACGACAGGTCTGAACTTTTTCTTTGTTTTTCTGCAAATCTCCCCCGACTTTCCGGGGGAGCCAATCAGAGATCGTGTTTTTCTTGGGTCATGAATAATTAATCAATATGTTGTGCACGTGGCGTAGCAAGTTCAATGCAGCTAGCTATATAGCGTACTCTGCATGCACTGTATGGACAGGCGACGATTTATACACTGTATACAGTGGGGAGACTTGAGAGCGTGAACTTACTGGCGAGTGCGGTCATCTGAGCATCGACTCTACAGCCGTCGATCCTGCAGACGTTGAAATGGCCGCGGTTCTAGTAGGAGTGAGTGGTCATGCTTATTATGCGGTATACAATTACCTGTAAGCATTATGTGTCTCTGAATTGCTCTTCGACGAAAACTAATCCGTTGATTGTTTTCACATGTCCCTGTGTACAGCCCCGGCTGTTTTCTTCAGTAGGTAGGGAAATCTTAATAAACTTGGGTCAGTTAAGCTTTTTCCAATGTTTTCAAGCCCAACACCTTTCGGAGGGTATTTTAGCAAAACAAGTTATTATTTCAGATATTCTTGAGGATTATAAATTTGCTAATTAAATAACCTGAACAATTTTTTTTTGCCTTTCACTGCACAACCACCTGACTGTTTTCTACATACAGGTAAGCCTGTAGGGAAATTTAAAAAAGCCTGGGTCAATGAAGCTTAGTAAAAAAAATTTTTAAGCCCAACACCTTTCAGAGCTAGGTCAACTGCCAATGAAAAAAATAACCGAGCTAGGTCAACTGCCAATGAAAAAAATAACCAAGTGTCGTTGAATTTCCGCCTCAACACAGTGATTGATAAGCCCAGGAGTCCGAGGTCATAACCCATGTGCTCAGACTCAGACATACTTGTAAACAAAGCCCATGAAGCATTAGCAAATCCCCAGACACCACATAATGGAATCAATTACCGTGGCTGTTCAACTTCGGCAGTTTGTTTCTCGATGATATGAAGTTGGATTGGACGAAAGCCTGATTTTTTAAATTATTGATGAGTGAAGTAATAAAATGAAAAAAAGCAAATTAGCGCAGTAAACAACAGGGGTCTCTTTCAGGGGAGGGTATTTAGCTGATGGTATTTCACACATTACGAAACTGGAAATACATCAACTAAAATCAAGATAATGTGTGCAACATTTGCCAACGCCAATATGAAAGTAAAGTCACATCGACAAAACAGCGGGGGAAAAACAGCGACCAAAAAAGAGAATGTCACAGAAAGGCAAATGAATAAGTAGTGCCCGCGGAAATAGGCATAAAAAAGAGCTTCACTAGACTGTTGTTTCTTTGGAGCATTCGAGCCCAAACAACTGCAAGCATGTTCTTTAGCTTGAAAAGTGCCATGACGATGTGATGGCTGCAGTTGAAGTCATTCATTGACCTTTAGCTTCTTTTCTTTGCATAGTCATCTTCAATCAGTCACGTGATATGAATAATGCATGCATTACAATTCATTTACAAAGTCTGGTCAAGCCTCCAAATAGCAAATGTCCAAGACCTTGGTGGGATCCGGTTGTCGGTGGGGAAAATAACACTAGTCACAGCGCCCTCTATGTTTATAAATTACAAACGTGTACAGGGAGTGCGGGTGGTTGTGTGTACGCGCAAACACCAAGGTCTTGGAACCAAGACTACCAGGCACCTTGAGGTGGGGGCCAAGGAGAGCAGGTGACTTGTATTCTCTGTGACCCATATTTTTTACTATGAAGTCACTGGAAGAGAAACCTATGCTTAGGACATGACATCTCCAACCAAGTTCCTTCTTTATGAAGACAGGATTCCTCAGAGAAGTGTCTGTCTTTGTACCCTCACTGCCTTGAGCACGTCCTCCTGGAAGCAGGAAGTGAACGTGGAAGAAGACTTCCAGCATATACTGCTTTGGTAATATTGTTAAAGATAGTACCTTAAAAGTTCTCTCACTTCATGGGCATGTGGCTACATTAATAGAAACAAATTTGCAGTGAATAATGGCCACTTGGCGCTTGCAGGAAATTGCTTGGACTGCCCTTATTTCTGACACGGTTAAAAAGAGTTGTAAGGCATCCACTTGTAATGTCTTGGATTTTAGGGCTATCACTGGACACCAGACTCTGTCAGAGAAAATTACTTGGACTGCTCGTGTTTCAGACACATACTTGTCGTTTGGGCTAAAAGTGATGAATTGATTTTTAGTTGTTGGCGTTGGGAAGAGGCGTACACATCCTAGTTCCCAACAAATGTGACCTATCGCAACTGAACGGGAGTGTAGTTTGCTGAATTAGTCCTTGAGAGGACTATTATAGCTTGTACAATACCCTATTCCAAGGCACAGCACATACAAAACATAACAAGCAACAATAGAGAAATATATAATACGAAGATACAAATCATTCAGTGTACAAATCAACACATTAAGGTATAATAAGGCATTCTAATTATATGCAGAGTTATACAAATGAGTCTTCAGCAAGTTCTTGAATAAGTGAAGAGAACTGCAGCTTCTTATAATATTGACAGGAAAAGTTTTCAAAAGTTTATATAGGTGCACATGGAAAAGGCACAGTTGCCATATGCTGATGATGTCCTTGGGATAGTTTTAAGAGGACTTAGCAGAAGAACTAGTGCATGAAGGGATGTAGGGTGCAATGTACATGTAAGACGGGGCCAAGCCGATCTGAGATGTAAAAGCAATCAGTAAAATGTTGTATTGAATTCTTTGCCGGATGGGAAGCCATAATGGAGTTCCTCCAATATAAGTGTGATATGGTCATGTATCTTAGATCTTGTTAAAACATTTATTTGCTTAGCAAACTGGACCTGCTGGCAAAGGGAAATATACATATGTAGTGCTATTTGGGTAAGATGAACAAAATAGACGCATTGAATGTGTGGGTCAAATTTAGATGTAGACTTCAAAAATGTACCACTCACTACAAGTGTTTGTTTTATCTAATTATGAACAACTTTCAGCATTTTTACAGCAAATTTAAGCATGTCAAAAATACATAGACTCCTTACATCTAAGACACTTTTGATTAGATTTATATTTTTTAAAAGACCTTGCTCTTTGTCTCTTGCTTTGTTTTTTCTCAGAAGTATGTAAATCCTCTTCAACATCTGCAGCTGTGGCTTCTTCTTCATATTTTCTCATCAGAAGTGGTATCTGTGCTAATGCAAGTTCATTGGCCGATGGTCTATAATCAGCTTCCCGCTGAAGTAAGTCTTGCACTAATGTTTTGAATTCATTGCTGTAGTTTCCCTTCACAGGAGTAAACTGACCCTGTAGGTGGAAAAAGAAAGTGGAAAATTCGAATTATTATTATTATTTTAGGTGTTTGGAGCAACGCTCAGAACACCTCTTGTTTTTGTTTGTTTTATAAGGGGTTTCGGCCTGGAAGCCGAAACGCCTATTGTTTTTGTCAAGATTTTTTAAATTTTTTAATTTTATTATTATTATCCTAAGTATTTTTGCCACAATAGGGCGACACTTTGTACTAAACAATGCTATAATAGGGTGACAGAGTATAACAGGGTAATTCGGCCTATCCATCAGAATTAATTGTTCAATGTGGACAACTGACCAATTAAAAGATCGAGGGCCATCTTCTTTCTGGAAAAAAAAATTGATTTGGAATTTTGATGTGTCAAGTAGATAGCTATGGGAATGCAAAAGACGCCCTGTTATTATCTGGTATGATAAAAAAAGCTGCATTATGGCGACACATTGTTTTGTGGGATAACTCAGAAAACTAAAACATATGGTTTAAAACATAGAACGACTTCACCATGACATCATTTATTGCGCATTTTGTATGTGTTTACAAAACCCATGGCTCTGAAAAGTGTAAGTATTTGGTTGTCGAAAAACACAACTTTTCAAAGTAAGTTCAATTTGAGTTACCTATAATACACAATCATTTTGAAAACACAAATGCTTTTACTAAGAGTTATTCTAGGCCATTAAAACTAAATCAAAGTACAATGTTTTTCCATGACAATCAACGATTAAGTGACAAATCTGACACCATGGCTACAAATGCTTGCTGTACCGGTATTGCGCAATCAATGCATTGTGTCGTAGATGCCGTGCGTACTGGGCTTTATTTTTAATAAGCTACAGTATCAAACGTGAAGCGTTGAACACTTTCTTATAATGCATAAAGTCATTGGCTTTCTCTCGCGACAACTCCTGTCCTATGGCTTGTGTGGTAACTGAAATTGTTGCACGGCGCGCTATTTTTGTGCGCTATTTTTGTGTTCTTGTGTGTTACGATATATAGATTCTCTACGAGACTGAATTTTCAATTACTAGGTTTAGGAGGTCACCACCTGTTACAGCGCCCTCTGCCAACATGTGTTAAATCTACATCAAAAGGTTAAATCTTTGAATTTTCAGGGTTTTTCGTTCCAAGGTATTGCATGAGAACAACTCTTATTCCATATAGTAGATTGTAAAAAAACATCATATGAAAAACATGTTTTCCTCATCATGACATCATCAGGTGTCAAATATTACATAAATTCAAAGTTTATTGTTTAAAAATTCACATCTTCTGAATCGCATGTCATACAGTTATAATTCTTGTGTCGTTTAATAGCTTACTGCACATGTAACATTTTATTTAAAAATGTGACACATTTTGACCTTTACTTCCGGTTCAAACAAGAAGCTCTAAAACTAAACAAATCATAGCTCCTGAACCACATGTAACAAAGTTATAATTTTTGTGTCGTCTGTTAGGTTAACACATTTGACATTTTATTCAAAAACATGGCCCCAATTTTACCCTTCCTTCCAGTCCAAACGGGAAGTTCACAATAAAAAAATCACATTTCCTGAACCACATGTCACAAAGTGATAATCTTTTTTGCCATCTTGTAACACATGACACACTTGCATTTAAATCAAAACCTGACCCTACTTTGACCTTTCCTTCCGATCCAAACAGGAAGTTCAAATTTAAAAAATAATATCTTCTGAATCACATGACATAAACTCATGTTTGTGCCGTCTGGTAGCATATGTCGATGACACAATTGAAATTTTATTCAAAAATATGACCTCACTTTGGCCTTTCCTTCCGGTTCACACGTGAAGCTCTACAAATGAAAAATCATATCTCCATTATGATCCAAACAGTAAGTACGAAGAGTTCCTTCTTAGCGAATTCGACTAAATTTAAAGATGGACTACAACGAAAACTCACACATTAAATTTACTATCGAACCTCGTTTATGTTGTGTTCAGGTAACAATTTATTCTTGTGGTCATGTTTTTCTCTAAATAATTTTGTTGCAATTTGAACGAAAAAATTAGACCTCGATTCTTAGATTTTGAAATTTCCCGCCCTGTACTGGTTCCCGGCAAAGATCCATTGAAAACCACAATGAAATCCACCATATAGTACCAGCGTACTTGTAAACCAGCGAAAAGTGATGACGTACTACCCATGAGCAACCGAGAGTAAACAAACGACGCCATGTTATTCCGTGTGTATTATGTATGCGTTTTCATGCAGAGGCATGAAGTTTTTACGAAGCTTTTTTGATTTGATAATTATCCAATTCTGATTAACGGTTATCGTCATTTTCTCTCCTTGTCTCTTTTTCGTGCATGAATGTGCGTTACACGATCCGACAGATATATATACCTTACCCGACCCGAATGGGTAGTTTAACCGACCCACGACTGCCCGGTTAAATTGACCAGGTCAGTTTAACCGAGCCCGAAAAGTCCAGTGCGAACGCGATTTGGGTAAAAGCCATCCCGGTAAAAAGCCACATCCGGTCCCCCGACGTCGACCCGCCCGCCGCGTCACGTGATCGTGAGGTGACACGTACACAGGTCATCGTGCCAAGACAACCAAACCAAAACAGTGCAACGCTTGTTCTTTTCTACCTGTGTGTTTTCACCATACTTTGCTCGTGAATTATTGTAAATTAAGTCCGTAGAAACGCACATGTAATTTACACGAACGGAAGCTCCGTTGCACTCTCTGTGTCATGCATCCAGTCAAAGGTCACTGCGTAGCGCCCTCTTGTGTCTGCCTAGGTAATACGGTTAGTTTCACCTGTCGTGTCAGTTAGTTTACCCACGTCGTTAATCCAAGTGCGGTCTCGGTAAAACATTAATCCAATGCGAACACGGCTTTTGTCACTTTGCGTGAGACTTAAATGCAAGAAACAGTGAGCGCTAGAGGGCGTTTCGGAACAATGCGATAGCACTTGGATTAACGACGTGGTGAAATTAAGCGAACCAGTTACCAATTGTTTATTCCCCCAAAATTGCATCGTCGTTTAGGGTTTTTTAAATACAATTTTTGTCAGTAAAATACGACTTCTAGGAATAAAGAATACAGTTTTTGAACTCCAGAGGTTGGCAGGTCTGGTTTGGCAACAAAGTTTCGTTTGAAGCCTGGATCGATCCCCACATTGAAAGCGCCAAAGATCAGAAATTTTGTATCTACTACCACCAGGCCTAACTTGTCCGCTGTTATTCCGCATTGTATTGTACGGTAATAATGCTTGCACACGATCGACCCGAGGTAAAGCGTCATGGGTACTACGTCACACACAAAGTATGAATTATTCATGAGTTAAGGGCTTTTGCTGAAACTGAGTTTTTCTGGGTCGTAGAACGCCGATCAATTTTTGGGTTTTTTTGCATGAAGGAACAAGTTTTATTGAACAATAATAATGTATTAGTAATCATTATACATTTCTCGAACGAAAACAGTAACACAGCCTTTATCATTATTCCGTTGTAGTCCATCTTTAACCTATTGGATATGACATGTAGTTTTCAGTATGAAATCATGATAATTTATCTTTTTGTCAGACAAACCGAAACCTCTCTGTCTTCGTTTTTACGAACACTTAATTTCTAGTTTTAAAACTTCTTCTTCTTCTTCTGCGATAAAAAATTAGCTATGATGTCATGATGACTTTGTTAGAATCAATTTATTGGTATTCCTGAATTAGTTCATTAAATCTGCCTTTTCTTTTGATCTGTCATTTTAAATTCTGATTTTCAAAAAGTTCACATATCTGTCACCAGATTTGAATGTGCAAGAAATGCCCTGTGTAACCCACTTCCAGTTAATGCATACTCGGGCGCAACCCATAATGAAGGTCATTGTCAGAACCGGGTTCAAAACAAACAGAAATAAGTCCAAACCAGAATCCTTTTGGCTTTCTTATTCACTTAAACTGTACAAGTTTTATTTAACATTCAAAACTATTCACAGGCATTTAGATCAAAGTAAAATTCAGTAAATGATAAGTTCTAGATGGTTTCTTTGTTTAAATTCAAGAAGCTTCTTATGAAATCATGTTTTCTGAGATCTCTTTCTGTAGTTGAACTGCAGTGTAACTTTCACCTCATTTGATAACTAAAAGTTCATTTTACAATTCTGTCCATGTGGACTTACATTTAAACAAACACTTTTATCTTCAAAACAATACAGACCAATTCACTTCAGTGGCTGTCTGTAAATCTCCTTTTAAATACAAATTAGTTTTGGTGTGTCTTCCACCTTGTTTCACCTTTAACAGTTCATTTGGTGAAATATACTTTGAAACAATTATACTCGAGTTTGGCCGTCAATGATGTCGGCTTGGTTGAGTTTAAGGCGTGGTGTTGAGGATATTTCTCTCTTTCTGGCCCTTCTGTCTTTGCCATGTATTGCCAGCTTGTGGACCCTCTGCATTGGCTTCAGTAGCACTGTCCAACAGTCATTCCTCGTTCCCCAATAATGCAATTCACCGTCAAAACTCCAACCCGTACCAAAGGCCATGGGTTTCAAATGCGTCGTACTCTTGGGTTGTGCTGGTTGGGTCTGCTTGCCCTCATACATGTGTTGGGCGGCCTGAATACCACGCTCAAGCTTTTTAATGATTTGCCCCAGTGGCTGAGTCCACTGAGCTTCGGCTTTGGCATGTAGTTTTATGCCAACTGATGCACAAATCTGCTTGACAAAACATGCACTGGTTGGTGGCTAGAGCAGTACCTCACTCACACCCTCTCGCTCTCAGGTTTTGATGTCAACTGACTTCACATATTCCTACTTCACTCAATGATTTCCACACAGGTTCCTTTTTCACTCACTCTCTTTGTATTCAACCATACCCTTACTAAATATTCCTAGTATTCTTCTACTATTTTTATCTACTCCTAAGCTGAAAATAAAAGGACACTTACAATCTGGGTCATGTAGCCGATTGTTTAGGCTACAACTTTATTGTCACTTCTATACTCCAACAATGCTACATTAAGCCCAATGAAACCCTAGCTAAAAAGGTTTAAAGGAACATTTCAGTACATGACCAAAGTAACTGCAGGTGTACAACAAAGGCTAGTTTCAACAAAAGGAACATACCATAGTAGAAGAATAGCAGTGCATTTGACAATCCATGGCCTGATTACCTGGTGTACCTAAACTAGTTTGAGGTATGCTAATTAGACTGTTCCATTAAGTTTGTAAAAAGGTAAGTTGAACTAAGGACTGAATCATTTTATCCACAGGTAAGTAAAAATAAAAAGGCACAATTTAATCTACATTGTGACAGTCATGGTAATTTGTAGCCCCCCCCCCTTTCTAGGCTGAGGCTTTTGTGTTTATTTATGGACAAAGTTGGGTAAAACAGAGTTAATGTATAGTGTGCAAATAAGTTGTGAATGTTAAAAGCAATGTGAGCTTGAAAGAGAGAGGATGTGCCTTGTGAGTTCGATCAAGGATCGAGCAGAAGTGTAGGTTGCCAGCCATTAACAGTCGAGTGGATAGAGACACCGTTTAGGTATCAGGACGGCCGAGAGCCACTTAATATATTCTCACGTCAGATGTTGACCAATCTCTGCAGCAACGACAGCCTGGAGCTCATCTCCCTTCCATTCCAATTACAGTAAGTTAATTACGTTTTACCAAAGTTGAAAACTAAAAATGGTTTTGATAAAATATATGCTTTAGAGTTATAGAGATAAATCCCTCAAAATGCTAAATGCTCAGAAGTAACAGAAACGTCTAGAGTTATAGTGGAAAAATTGCAGGGACAGGGACAGTTTGTCAGTTGTGGACAAGAGGCCGTCGAGGCGCAGGTCCTCCAGGGAAGGTTGAACAATGAAAGACACTGTAGTATATAAAATACTGATTTTATTTAATATATTGTGACTACAAATGCTTGAAGCTGAATCAGCAGTATTCAGCATTAGAAGAAAACAAAATTCACGTTTGCCATCTAAGAATTGAGAACTTTACACAATAGTAAGAAAATTAAAAATGCATCACTTCATTTTATTGTGTTAAGTTTGTACACAAGTACACAGTTAAGAGAAAAACTGATCTGTATATGAAAAACAATTTATGATGTAAAGTAACTTTATTCCAAAGAAGAGACCTAAATTTAAGGAAGCCATCGTATTAATTTCTATTCTGATATTTGTAAATATTGTAAATACCACCAAATTGTTGAATAAGAATCCATCTTGAATTTATTTCTGTGTCAAGTAAACATTATTTATGACCGTCTTATGGTAACATACGATTTCTATCAACTTAGCTCGACAGACATAGTTGTTTCAAATTAGGCTTAATCAAAGTTTCAAATCTTTAAAACCACAATTAACTTTTTGAGTATAAATATTTTCTACAAAGACATGTTATTCCAAATTTTCTCATTACATTTCACCACTATTCTGCTAACTTGTACATGTCTACATCAAACACCTTGCTTTTGTTTCAACACAAAAGTTGTTTAGTTAGGTGTTCAGAAAATAGCTCGGAACATCTCTTATTTTTGTTTGTTTTGTTTATTTTTTATTAGAGAGGACATCAAATTCTAACCTGCGGTTGAACCTTTTGGGCACCTTGGTACCTTCCTAATGAAAAGTAAGCAACTCATTATCTTCAGGTCATTGCACATCTCTGGGTTTCTTCACCAGCATATTCATGACCGCAGCTGGAGCAGGCAGATCATGCCAGGCAGGCAGATCAGCGACCAGTAATGGTCATGCTGCGTAATCCTTGCGTACTTTACATTTATATAATTATAAATAGTTTCTTGTTTTGTTTGTTTTCTTGAGATGTACGCAGCAGTCTCTTCAATATTTAGGCATTACACATTATTCTATTTCAACTTGGATAATGTTTATTGTTCAGGGATCGAAAAAAGAGATAATCGACTACCTGTTTATTTCACTCAGATCTTGATTTTCAAAAACAACACAAAAACATCAGTTAAGCCAATATAAATTATACATGTAATATCCTTCCACATGTAGAAAATGAGTTTTAATGCACAACAAGAATCTCTAGTTTCTTGTCTCTGCGAGCGTTGCTGCTGTCCCAAAAGTCAGCATTTTTATTTTATATAAAAAAAATGTGGCTATGAAAAGGTGTCAACAAATAATAGCTATTTAAAATTGTAATCTACAAAATGTTCAGGTCTTATTGGCCAAAAATTGGACCTTGCATTTGTAATGATTTATTTAAACCCCAAATATGAGGAAAATTGTATCCAATTTTGTTGTCAAAGTGCAACGCACCGAGATTCCAAATTCAGCACGAGCTTCACAGCACTAGTCGGTCACCTGAGCCTGACGGAGGAGGATGTTCCGTACTCCTCGTGTATGAAAAATGTATTGGTCCAAAAAAGGTGGAAAACTAGGCCCTAACTTGTAAATAATGTCGGATGACTTTGAACGAAGACTTGGTAACTCTAAATGTATCCCGACATTTCCGATATCTTGCTGAAATTTTCAACAAATAGGCCTATAGTTGTAAAAACAAATTTGAAAGAACATACAAGTGGGCACTGTAATATTTGATCCCCAAAATTCAGCCAAGAGGGCGCAGATTAGCATGGCCCCTTAAAGTGTACTACGCAAGGTATCAACACGTCTAGGGACGTGTCCTGTGGCAGCACTGGTGCGTGAAACCACTCCGGCAGGTTCAAGAATGAATATTTATTTCTGAATTGTTAAACATCTTCTTTGCTACTCAATATTGGCATTCAGTGTGTACCAAAAATTTTAAGTCAAAAGATTATGCTATGCATAATTTAATTTGTTGTTTGCTAACTACAGCTACAGGTAAGTGAGCATAAATCTTACCAATGTCTGAAATTGCCACGCTATAATCTCCTAACAATGGGATTAACACTTATCCTCCCTGACTTTGTGCAGCGATGTGCCTATTGAAACCCATTTTCATGCGCTGCGGCATTTTTTTTTAATGATCACTCCCTGCCCACAGTTGTATTATCGATTATTCATGGCTGTAGCCTCTCCCATTCACAAGCTCTAGAGACCTACAAACCGCGAGAGCACTTGAGGGCCCGAGAGGTTTACCGCGTGTTAGAATTTGATGTCCTCCCTTACTTCATCTTCTTCTTCTCCCCTGCGATTGTCCGCTTACAAAGACACACTTCACAGGCTCACACAAACTTCAAACTTCACATATTGTTAGATCTTACATGAAATCACTGCAGTGACGCCATGATGACGTCGTAATTTTTTATTTATTTTTTTGTGTGTGACCATATTACATATCTTGAGAAAAAATAAGCTACAGCAAATTTTATTTTTCATCAGACTTGGAAGGTCATACATGGATAAAATATGGAGTGATATGTCTTCAAGATGTAATAAACTGTCACTATATATCACCACCAAGATAGTGTTTTACAAGATCTATACTTACAGAACAACTTTGGCGATCAAGCTGAAACTTTGCATGTATTCAAGCTGGGATGTGTTACATCCAAAAATTAGATCACGTCATGGTGACGTCATCCAGTGTACATGACGCCACCTTAAAGGTGCATGCAGATTTACCAGATCTATATACAGAGCAATAAATGCTTAGTCAAGCTGAAACCAAGCTTATTAAGCTAAGCTGTGTTACATACACAATTTGAACATCATGCTGAACACCTTGTTTTTGTAACGTTTAAATAAGTTGTCATAAGGTCACTGGAAAGGTGTCTTAAACGTACCAACAACGTGGTTGTTACATTGCGTCCTTAGGTTCGGAAGTCAACAAAGTTCCGTAGTTACAACATTATATTTAGTCTTTCGCTATGGCGAGCCGCTCACAGCGGCTCACAGAAATGTCCCGTTCCCTACGGAAAGCCGCTCACAGCGGCTCATTGACGTCACTGTAGATAATTCGGGGCATCCCCATGACGTGGGCCTTTTTTACATAATTTACGCCGTATTGCCATCTGGATGACCTCTGACCCTAGTTTCAGCGGCTTTGAGTCGCTTCCATTGGCTTTCCTTTGCGCAAAGGGGCGTATGCAGGGTATTATTGACACAGGTCGTTGTACACACAGTGGCATTTAAAGATGTCTGCGTCCACATCAACGAACCGTGCGTCGAACACAAAGAATATTACTGCATTACAGGCACGTTAGAGGCTTGCACAGTGGGATAGTGATACTGCCGATGATACCCTCGATGACAGCGATAGTGCAGGTAATCACTGCTTTACCTTTATTTCCGTGTTTTTGCTGAATTTCCAGAAATTAATTACGTACAAACGCGCGAAATTCAAAAATTAAATTCCGGAGCAAAAGAGTTAATAACATTACTTACACGAAAGTCTGACTTCATTACAGCGTTGTGAGAACGTCAAATTGCTAGCTGGGGTCAGGGACCATCGTATCATCAAACAACTACTTTATAAATCTACTGGCAATACTGCTAACAACAACACTAATGCTACAAAGAAAGGATTGTAGTACTGGGATTCATTAATTTTTGCTAAACTTCAAAAGTTATTCAATTTTTGAGTATTGAACATGGACACTAAACTTCAAAAGATTGATCAATTTTGAACATTGAACAATTCTTTTCTACAACCTTGTTTTAAGCCTACCTCCATGATTTTTACAAATTAAATTTATAGGGCACAACATGTTTTTATAGACCGTATTGAATATGACGCCACCATTCAAATATCTGCCCTACAACATGGCGTCTGTGAGCGTGTGCGTTTGGGAGTGCGTGCATGTGCCGTAGAAATCAAACCGGAATTGCTGCGTGCTGCGTGCTTCATTGATGTACGCATTCAGACGCGCATACGGTTTGCCCTACAAGATGGCGACTTTCATAGCAACAAAGGGGTTATTCCATAAGGTCTATTAACCATTCAACCCTTTTATACCTTGATCTATAGTAGTTAAAATCTCAGTCACTTTTTATCCATAGGAAAGTTCTATTCCAAGGTGAGGAGGGATGTAGTATCCTTACACTATACACTGATAGAGCTACCCATGCCTAGACAATACCTCATCAACATTCCATTTGAAACTATTTCCGGTGGTAGCCATTGAAAGATAGATGGGCAGAAAAAACATTGTGAAATTTACGTCACATGGCTTTGGTATGGGCTCTGGTAATAAACCATCCTATGACTGTTTGGATGTTGTTTTAGTGGGAGACAATGGACTCTGTCAATAGGTTATGGTTAAAACAGACCTTTTCTTTGATGTTTGCATGCATCCTCACAGAAAAAAATATTAAAAAGTGGTGGTTTTAGAAGAGGATGAAAGGAAGAATCTTTGAACTTAATGAAAAGAACATTTTCCATTTTTTTTACCTTAAATAAGTGGCACTTTTTGTATTTGTGTTTTGAGGAGAAAGTATCCTTTTAATTATAAATCAAAGGTAAACAAAAAAATAATAATAAAAATGCCGGAAAGTGGCAAAATCACTTATTTTTAATGTTAGCTGTAGAGAAACAAAGTAAATTTGGTAAAATCGAGATAACAATTTTGAACTTTGGCAGTACTACTCAGTATGAAAAAGGACATAGGAATATTGTACATGTATCTTGTAGAAACAGCTTCAAACTGGATACTTCATTAGCAAACTCCAAAAGTCTATGTAAATTGTATGAAAAGTTTCCTTAAATGCTCAAATCAAGAGAAGTCATTGTCTAAACTCAAAAACAATTTAAAGGGCTCAATGTTCCAACACTAGCAGAGTCTTTCTCAAGACTAAATGACAACACAACACAGCACAACACACACATATAAGTATTATTAGTGTAACAGAAGCAGTAAGGTGGAAAATGGGTGAAAAGAAAGGAGCACAAAATGCAGTCAGTGCCTCAATGCCCTGTGGAAAGTGACAACAAAAGGAACTTTCTGTAGCTCCCTAGATAGTGCCTCGACTTTCTGGATCATGTGATTGACTGCTTAAAATCTAATGATTTTAACACCTTCACACACGGAAATCCCAATGATAGTCAGCAAACTACCAGCAGGCAATCATATATCCATTAAAACTCCTCTCATGCACTCAAAAATTAAGACAACTATTTGTTGATAGCTTTATAAACACACATATGTGTGTAAACACCGGCAATCATGAACCCTCCTTTGTTCAACTCTTTGTGATAGCAACCGTGGACCACAATGTTTTCCTTTGTGATAGCAACTGTGGACCTATTGTCCCTTTTGTTATAGGTCCACTGTTTGAATGTGGATACCACCCACACACACACACACACACGTTTGTAAATCCCGCTTACCGAGGACTTCTCTTTGTTCTCCCATTGTTTGGACATAGTTTTTTTAGCGACGTCCCCGTTGGGTTTGTACACAAAAACGAAGCGAGGACGTCCTCGCTCTGTCAAACACCCCGATCCCTTTTGTTAAAGTCCTCGGTTTGAATGGATAGACACGCTCACCCACACACAGAAAAATAAAGATGATTGTTAGTTGAGATTGTAATTTAATGTCAGTTGAAATAAAGTACAATATTTAGTGGCAGGTTGTTTTTTTGTGCTTTAAATCAAGTTTGAAGTTTTATACAACAAAATTTAAATAAGAAAATTTACAAATAAATAGTCATACATGTACATTAATAATAATAAAAATAATAATAATAATAATAGTGGCTTCTTATATAGCGCTCGAATCCGTCACTCAGTGACGCTCATGGCGCTCCAACATTCAGTATTTTTCCTGCAAGGTACATGTATGTGGAGCTTTGTTTTGAAGTATGAGACCTTTTTACTTTACATAGCACCATGTAATGGTTTACAAGGTGCTGTGGCGCAACATGCAGCCAATCAAATCAGGAACATTCTTTACGATAAGTGCACTTGGTTCTTTTACGTGCATTACACCACGCAAGGGACCTACGGCTTTACGTCCCATCCGAAGGACGCAGCAATAATGGTTAAGCTTACGGACACAAGTGTCACGATTGGAATTTGAACCCACACTCTGCTGATCAGAAAGGCCGAAGCTTGAGTCTGCTGCTCTTATCCACTCGGCCACAACATGCACTAATACATGTTTGCTCTCTATTCATTTTTATGTTTTTAAACCTTACCTTCATAATTTTGTTGACTAATGCAGGTAAGTTGGTTCCTTCAAAAGTTTTCTGCAAACATGCCATTTCATAAAGTATACAACCAAGGGCCCAGATATCTGACTTCTCATTGTATGGTTTACCTTCGCACTACAAACCAAAAGAAAACATTTTTAATTCCAATATATGTATACATACATAAAAATGTATACATTAATAATGCATAATTTCGTTAAACATGTTTTAAAAATTACACATCAGTTACTCTCTCAACTTCTACATGACTAAATTTTACTTACTATCTCTGGTGATATGTAATAAGGTGTTCCAAGAACAGTACTAGCCCCACGGTTGTTTGAAGACATGACTTTTGAGATGCCAAAGTCTCCAATTTTGACAATTCCTTCCTTTGTCAAGAACACATTTGCAGTTTTCATATCCCTAATAAGGAAAGGACAAAAATTAACTGTTACGAATAGGCTGTGCTTCACAAAACAAGCAATTAATATCACATTTGGTTCTCATGTTTTTGACAAGCATGTAAATAAACAACTTTTATATGCTTTTATTAGGTGTTCGGGCACCTCTTGTTTTTGTTCCGTTTTTTTTATTTTATTAGGTGTTCGGAGCGTGTTTTTGCTCGTTTTTAAATATTTTTTTAAAATACTTCTTCTTCTTCTCCTCCCCCCGTGATTGTTCGGTAACTAAGACACCCTTCCCAAACTCATATAAACTTGAAACTTCACATATAGTTAGATATTCATTAGGAGATGAAACTGCTTTAG
Organism: Plazaster borealis; assembly: GCA_021014325.1. Taxonomy (NCBI): domain Eukaryota; kingdom Metazoa; phylum Echinodermata; class Asteroidea; order Forcipulatida; family Labidiasteridae; genus Plazaster; species Plazaster borealis. The sequence continues at coordinate 14,985,707 of CM037463.1, forward strand.
TTACGTCATGATGACGTCATCATGTATCAAGTACTAGCCATTTAAGTTTAAAAAGTGACCATATGCTAGCCAAGATATTTCATTAAATATTAAGCTACGATGTTTAAATTTGAGCATCTGATAGATCAAGACATGGGCAACATTTGAAAAGTCAACGCCAAAATCGTATGACCTTAACTTCAGGTCATACCGGAAAGTCAAAGTTTGCCTTTGTTTTTCTTTTTCATTTTTTTTTTATTTTTTTAAAATTAAATACAGCATAACTCAAGATTGAAAATAAATTGAACATTGAACTCATCAGACAATTGAACCTCAATACCAAGATGACACAAAGTTGATGATGTCATCATGATGTCATCAGGTATCAAATAACATTAAATCAAAGTTTGATATTTAAATTAAATCATAACTCATGAACCACATGTTGGAATTTTACAATCTATACATCATCAGTTTTTTTGTTGTATTCATGTCTCAAGAACCACCTATATTTTAGTCAACATTTTTACATCAGGTTGTATGCCATTCAGCCTTCGCAAACTTTTTCACAGACATGTTACCAATTTGACCTTAACTTCCCGTCAAAATCTGACGTTAACGCTCACGTATTTGTTGGTCCGCAGTAAAACCAAATGAAAAAAACTACACTGAATCTAATCCAGGAGCCTTTCTGGCTGTTGCGATCCATTGACCACAGGGTCCAAAGTCCATCAACCCTGGATTGAGTCTATAGTCTCTGTTAAAGGTTCATGCAACCTGATTTGGCATTATGCTTTGTTAGTCTCTTAAACAGCCGTCCATGCAAACCTTGTTAACAATCAAATGTTAGGCTTCATCGTGTGCATTTTTTACTTTCGCAAAAGTATTTAATTTGCTAGCACACCACGAAACAGTAACAGCACCATTCCCCTTAGCCTCACAAAACGGAAATCTTTTTTTTTTACAGTGTCACCATGAGGTCATGAGGTGATATTTAGGGCAAAAATGCGTGATTGAGCTAAAACCTTGCATGTATTCATTTATTACATCCAAAATTTAAGCTGAAAGTTTGCATGTATTCAGCGCTGGATGTGTAACATCCAAAACAAATGCTTGTGTCAAGCTGAAACCAAGCTTACATGTATTTACATGTAATAACGCTGGGCTGTGTTGCATCCAGTTTTTTCTATGCTTTGTTATCGATGCATTTAAAAAATACACACTTTAAACTTTACAAAAAAAGAAAGAAAAAAAAAATAGTCTGCCTTTTTCAAGTAAATAGCTTCTGACATTCTTTCCAGAGTGACTTTTGCTTGGATGCTTTTCTCCCCAAGTCGACAGGGATTTTCTATTCTAATAAATAAATACCTTTGTTTCCTACAAATACAGGTAAAGGAAAGCCCATAATAACCCGCCCCTTTTCCCTTTATATAGCTGATATAAAGAGTGTAAAAAGTTACACTGACAAATAAAAACCTTGGATACTATCTGCCAAGTTAAACCATTGAGTCAAATTTATTAAAGTGTAATCAGAAATGCTTCTTGTACCTTTAACCTCAATTATTTACAAGTATTTTGGACAAAAAAGAGACTATCAGAACTGTTTCACCAAAACCAAAAATTAGTCCGCAAAAATTGGGCACTTTAGTATTGAAGTGAATTTAGAGCTGCACTGAACATCCTTTTGATTTGGGTAATTTATTGTGTAAACTATATAAATAAATGAGTTGGTGAAATGTAGAACATACAAGTGGAATCTGGGTTGTTTCTGATTCCGTGTTTCATTGAAAGGACTGGTTATTATTATTATTATTATTATGATTTTTTTAAATATTTAGGACAGGTGAACCCAGCTTTGTGACATGATTAACCCCCATCATTATCAAGTAGGGCCTACTGCCAAGTACTAGGGTGGCCGAGTAGTACTCAAGTACAAGTTCTTAGGCCATTGAGTACGAGTATGTGAGTACCAAGTAAGTGTGTTAGTACCAAGTATTCTGATATCCGAGTACAGAGTCCAAAAGCCAAGTACCAAGTACTTGTTGGATCTCCGAGCATAAGTACTTTATAAAAATATTACTACCAACTGAGGTATGAACATATTTATCGTCTTTTGGACAACAATGTGTGCTTGATAAATATCTTTTAAACAAGAATAAATGAAAGACAACTTAAATTTTACTTTTTTAAGAACTTTATTCCTCTATTCCTTGCACATCAATGGCATACTAATTTTACTGATTTACATTAATGTCACAGTAGAATTTAGACAACCTTACAATAACCTGACCTCATTTTGTAACAAAATACATGTATCTTTAAGTCCCTTATCAACCAGCATCTCCTTGGATTCTGGGAGGATCAGTCTTCTGACTGCAACTAGTTTGGCTGACATCTTTCACAATCTAGTGTTCAAGACAAGAGTGCAGGGCATCAAGACTGCAGCTGCCAGCTCAAACTCTCGCCTTTTTACTCTCTTTTATAAGTTTGTGGTGGTTACTTTACCTTTTTAATGTTATGTACAGTGTCCGAGTCTTCAGTTTGTGTTCCAATACCTTCATAGCTGAGGATTTTTGTTGTAAGATTATTGAGGACATCAATGACTCTATTGATACCCAGCAGTTTGGTTCACGCGCAGGCCTTTCCATAAGGGACCATGGATAAATTAAGATCGCGGTCGCCCGCGTGCCGACGCGTGACAGAACGCGGTTGCTCCAAATTTGTCACGACTGCGTGACACTATGGGATTTGCGCTCCAGTGATTTTTAGATTCCCTCATCGAAATCTGTTGTTGGTGCCTTTTGTTGGTCACGGACAAGGCAGCGCGAAAGTAGCGCACAAAGGAGTGAAGGATTAGTGTTTGCGGTCTAGCTGGGGTATACCGGACAATAGATTGAAGAGATAATACGGTCAACCCTTGAGCTTGCGGGAAGCCAATATGCTACAATGCTACTACAAGTACATGTATGTATTTTATGAAAAGTTGAGCTTTAGTTTTATTTCAATTGGCATTTCAGAGCTGGTGACAAGTTCTGCAACTAATAGCTTGAGATGATGGCTTTTTTAAACAACCCTTTATACCACAAAAATAAACATCGCCCTGAATGTTTGCGATATAATTCAAGAGCTACTTTCAAGAGCTATGTACTGCTCGTTTATAACCACAACGACAATCTTTAGCATGGCTAATGTGTTGATCAAACAAAAAGGGAAGAAAAAAGGAAGGCCGTAATATGTAAATAATGTCCGATGACGTTGAACGAAGACTTGGTAGTTTTAGATGTATCAGGCCCGACATTTCCGATATTATGCTGAAATTTCAAACAGCCCAGTTGTTTAAACACAATATTTTGAAATCACATGTAGTTGAATGGTTGAACGTGTACTTGTATTTGATCCCCAAAATTCATAACATCATTTTTTGTTCGTTAACACACTCTCTCTGTTTTGTATTGACGCACATTTATTAACATTTAACAAAAGATATGTGATACAAGGACAAAAACTTTGTTTAAAAGTGTATTTCACACGATTCCCAGTCAAAAAATAATCAAAAAATATGCCAAGAGGGTGCACTTTAGCACGGCCCCTTTACGACTATTAGGCAAGCAAAGATATCAACATGTCAGGGGACACGACCTGTGGCAACGGCGCACCCAGGATTATGTCTTAGGGGGGGCTCAAATAAATTTAACGGGTGGGATCCAGGGGCCGGCCTGACGGCCCCTGGTGGGGTCCAGGGGCGAAGCCCAGGTTGGGGTCCAGGGGGCGAACCCCCCGTAAGCTCTGGGCTTGTGGCGTTTTGGGGGTGGCAAATCAAGCCTCTTTATGCTTAAAATTTGAAAAATAGACATACTTTTTAAGCACTTCTGATCATATCGGCCTACATCTTTAATTTTTATTTGAAAAGTCTAATAAACGCCAAGCTTGCGAGAACCAATCTCATGCGGACATCTCTGGAGTCTGGATTGCAAGTTTTCAGTGATGTTCGGCCTCCCTCTTGTTAGAACTTATTGCCACTCAACTGGGTCAGGCAGATAATGCCAGCATGGAGTCCCCAGAAAGTTGTGAATGCTGTACATTGTCGGCAACAGTTTTTGTTTTAAATAATAATGCTGCGGACGTTGTGGAAAAGAACGTTCATGTGGGCGGTGCTACCTATTTTTCATCACTGTGCGGCAAATTCTACGTGGGCGGCAAATCCAGATCCTACAGATAATCCTTCGTTTTGCGAAAGTGGTGTTTAACTGTTAGATAATTATAATTTATATCAGATTACTGTTAAAAAGTGAAAATTAAAAGTTTAACCTGGGAATAAATGTGATGTGTAATTTTGGAAAGGGTATGATTGCAGGCCTTTTTATTCCCTGCACATAGCCGACTTGAAGAAACATGTGGAAAGGGAGCAACGTGTGACGATGTTCGTTTAGGATCTGGTCGATATCCGGTTTAATGCATATTCATTAAAAACTTTGTGGGTTAAAAAAATTACTATCAGGTGTTTCTAAAATTCAAGTGTAGTACTGTACAGGCAATCCTTAAGGGGGGAAAACATTGAAGGCCGGAACGACTTGAGACCAGCGTGAGACATATTTTATCCTGGACAAAGTGACCCGTTGGTTTCAAATGCTTAATATGTTTTTGTTGCAAATCTAAAGAGTGAGATAGATATCATAAAAGTATGGTGTTCAATATCTGTCATCTAACATCTCGCCTCGCGTTATCGAATCTCTCATATAAAAGAGTAATTTTGGCAGAAAGAAAAAAATTGCGAATGGCATAGAATGAAAAGAAAATCCTGCCACCGGAAATAAAAAACCCCAAGAACTACACATTGCACACACATACTACGATTTTTCTCCCTCCCCCTTCCCTCTCATTTCTTTCCTCCCCCCCCCCCATTTTTTTTTCGGGGACCCTCTTGGGGGGGGGCTCAAACCCCCCGAGCCCCCCCCCTTGGGTGCGCCGTTGACCCGTGGTAGCGCTGTTGTGCGTGAAACCGTTCCAGCATAACATTGTATTTACCAATCATCTCCATACAGGTACAAGAGTGAAGATTGATTTCTGAATAATTAAATTTCGTTATCATTATAGTTGTTTTAATCAACAATCATTTTGGCTGATGTGTTTGTCAAAAAGGGCGGAAAAAAGAAGACCGTAGCTTTTAATTCATGTTCGTGGACGTTGAAACTGGCTTTTCAATCTTGCCCGATTGATACATTTAACTTTTGATGCCCTGTTGAAAATTTGTGTCTCACGCTAGAGGTTATTTGTATTTATTATTATGTTTTGTATTTTTATAAATGGCCGAGTAAAAAGTAAATAATTTTGTATAATGATTATAATAAACATGTCTTCACGACTAATTTGTGATGTCAACTCCCCGCTGCCTACCTCAACAATTACTGTACCAACGGCGGATATACAAAGACATACCCAGAAGACAAGACGGGATCAATCATTTACCCAGTCCAAAACTCAAAGTTTGGAGGCTTAAAAAAGAAAACAATGAAAATATACCCGGCCAGAGTTACAATATTTATCGTTTTAATACTTGGATTCTGTTTTAAATTGAAACGACAGTAGACTTATTGCGGTGGGAAAAGCTAGTGTGTAAAGCCGATTATAACTATGCAGTGGCATTTGGCCAACACCATTGTTTCTTTGTTATACAGTGATTCTCCCCCAAGACCGGGCGATTGCAGAAGAACGCGTGACATTGCGTGACATTGGGTGGGTTTTCTTTTGTTTGAGTTAGCCGCGAAGGAACGCGTTGGATCGCGGTCGTCCGCGTGACATAATTTATCCATGGTCATGGTGAAAATAATGGATGACATTTTTAAAGGCACTGACAAGACTCAAAATTTATCAGTTTTGATTGCTACGGATTTTTCCAAAGCTTTCGATAGAGTCAGTCATTCCATTCTTGTCAGAAAATTTATGAAACTAGGAGTGGGACATTGCATAATCCCTTGGATTTGTAGCTTCTTATCTAAGGGATCAGCCGTCTCCTGTGACCTTTGGTCCAAACTGAAATCACTTAAAATTCTGGCTAAGATTTCCCTCAACTCATCGAGGTACTAGATCTAATTGATATAAACTTTCACGGATTTCACCACAGTATCCCCTTCACGAGCATGAGGGTTCCTCCATCCCAGTTCGGGTTCGCCACTGACCCCCCACTGTACACAAGGCACATAACAAGAATGTGCCGCAACATTATTAACCTCCATGTTAATATTGATCATATCTCTGATCCAAGGGATATTAATCTTTCCATCTGCATTTGGAATGCCCGCTCTGTCAGGAACAAATATACGATGCTCCTCGAGCATATCACTGATCGTGACATTGATGTTATGTTTTTAACTGAGACATGGCTTCACAATGACGATCATGTCGTCACTGGGGAGTGCACCCCCAGCGGTTATACTTTCCTGAACTTTCCTCGTCCAAGTGGAAACGGTCATGGTGGGATTGGAGTGATTTTTAAATCTCACTTGGACTTCCGATCTTGCCCCAGCCTCATCACCCCTAACATTTCTTCGTTTGAGTTTGCCCTGATCACTGATCACACAAAATCAATTGTTTTTGCTGTGATTTACAGACCTCCACCTTCTAGAGCCAATAACCTGAAAACAGCTACTTTTCTGATGGAATTCGACTCCTTTATTACTGAAATGTCCACCACCACGGCTGGTAAGCTAGTCGTGACTGGCTACTTCAATGTTCACATGGATAACTTTAACAAGTCAGAAACCAAAAAATTCATCACATCCATCTCCAGTGTTGGTCTTCACCAATTTGTGCAATCTCCTACTTGGCCACACGCTCGATCTTGTGCTGGCCCTACCTGATGATGACCTGGTATCAGATTGCAGAGTGCATGATATAAGTATAACTGACCACTATGCCGTTCACTGACCACTATGCCATTCAGTTTACACTTAACCGGTCTAAGCCTTGTCCTCTGAAGTCGCTCTCTAAAACCCAGAACTTTCAACATGTTGACATGGAAGCACTTTCCGCTGCTTTCAGATGTCAATGATCAAGCCCAGCTCTTCGGTGACACTGTTACTAAAATTCTTGATGACTTTGCTCCTGTTCGTACTCGCACCCGTGTCTGTCGACATAGGACACCTTGGTACAATGATGCAGTCCACAAAGCCAGGCGTGTTAAAAGAAGACTAGAGTGAAATGGTGGAAGAGCAAGTTGCCGGATGATCGTACTGCCTACAACACACAAATTCCCCCCCCCCCCACAGTAGAGTGGTTAGGGCAAATACTTAACCGTAGAGCTCAATACTATTTTTGCATATTTCCCTATACCAGCAGGTAATACCGCTAAGATTTAACATAGCGCCCTCTATTGGCCCACCCATAGTGCCCTGCGGTAAACCGCATGATCTTCCTCTTTTCTCGAGCACCAATCAAGACATCGAGGCCGGTGGGGACAGAGGGAGGCATTCTCTACAGGTAAGTATTCGCTCGTAGAAACCAACCACACTACTGTGGGGGGGGGGGGAGTCTACTTCACTCATACTTACCTGTAGTGCTCAATACTATTTTTGCATAGACACGAGTACTGGTGGTGGGTATGCGATGTCAGGGTATTATACGGCACCCCCGGAAGCCTGACTGCGGAATCAAACCCGACGGGGTGTACATGCCAACGACGGGAGCGAAATCTGTCATATGCATGTCATTTACATTAAAAACACAGATTCAATGATCAGAGAACAATGAAACATGGGGACTCACCTATTGTTGTGAAGTCCCTGGCTGGGGCGGGTTCTGCGCCAAGGAGGATGCCCTGCTGGCTGCAGTCAGAACCGTCCTTCCCGCTCTGCCCTCTGTCTGGAGTACATCCCTCAAGTAACAGTCGGTGAATGTGTTTGGGGTCTTCCAGCAGGCTGCCTGTGTAATATCTCTCAAAGAATCACCTTTAAAAAACGCCCATAATGTGGACCCTGCCCGGATTTCATGGGCTTTCACCTCTCCCGACGTTGGCACTTTGCGTCTGCCCGTATCGCCGCAACAAGCCACCGAGTAATGGTGTCCCGGGACGCCGGGCCATGCGGTGGGGTCGATGTAACAAGCAATTGCGGGTGGCTACGAAGCAACTCTGTACGGCTGACATACTACTTAAGTGCCCTGACCGGGCACCAAAGCTTGTCCTTTCGGACCGACGAGTGAGCCTTAATGTCTGGCACAAAGATGTCTGGAGGGTATCAGACGAACTCCACTTGGCTCCCACAGGATGTGGCCTGCCTTAGTAGTCAGGGAGTGCAGGTAACTACGTCGCCTTGACGTAGCTACAGCCAGCAAAAAGGTCAGCTTAATGGACAAGTGCAGCAGCGTTGCGCTATCCATCGGCTCATATGGCGGCCCCATCAGTGCAGTTAGGACGCCGAAAAGGTCTCATGCGGGTACAAGCCTACGTACTGGGGGACGGGAGACAAACATCCCCCTAAGCAGTTGGCCAAGTACCCGACTGTCTGAAACGGAGGACCCGTCCGGGAACCCGTTGTGGATAGCCGCAATAACTGAACGATAGTTCTTAATTATACCAGTCTTGAGGTCATCCTCAAAAAGGTACACTAAGAAGTCTGCTACCTACCCTACATTAGTATCGGGGGGATGTAGAGACCGCCGCTCGCACCATCGGTAAAAGTGTCGTAGCCTGCTATCATACACCTTTCTGGTGGATGCTCGACCGGCTACATGCTGCAATCGCCGCAGCTCGTTGTGAAAGGCCTGCTGCGCAGAGTGACTGCGTGACAGCACCCAACACGTCAGGTGGAGATGCTGAGGGGCTGGGTGCTGGAGGCCCGAGCTGGGTTGGAAGAGGATGTCCGCCCTCTGGGGGAGGACCACTGGGCGGTGAATCAGCAGTCTGGTCAGACGAGTGAACCACGGCTGGCGAGGCCAAAAAGGGGCTACAAGGAGGATTTTGCAGTCCCCCTGCTCTAGTTTGGTGATGACCCGGGCGAGAAGCGAGATTGGGGGAAAAGCATACGCTAGGAGCCCGTCTCACTGAAAAGTCAGAGCGTCCCTCCGCCACGACCAGCCACGACCAGCAATTGGGCGATGCTGTCCAGAGAACGGCTGTGTCTGCGCAGTGCGCCTACCCGCCGAACTGGCGGCCCGGTTACGAAAACCACCACGTGCGGGTTTAAATGGTTTACGACGAGGGATGACAAAAGTTGCCTTGCCCTTGGCCTGTGGCGACTTGGTGGCAGCTGGTTTCTTAAGGTTGATCTTCTCGGTCGCCTTATTAAGACGATTGGCTTCTGCCTGCATAAATTCTTCAAACTTCCCCGCAAAAAGGTCTCCGCCTGCCAAAGAAAGGGCCTCGAACCTCTTGCGGGCGCCCGGGGATGGGAGGAAAAGTGCGTCGAGGACATTACATCGACGAGTAGACGTGGCCAGAGTCGCAATCCACAAGAACTGGTCCAACGCCGTCCGTAACCCATGGTCCAGGCAATGGAACGCCGCCATCAACATATCTGCGGGCACGTCGACCGCTTTCCAAACCGCGAGGCCACATCAACTTTCCTCAAAGTTTCCTAAAACTTGTCCTGCATCTTATCCCGGAACACACGCTGAGATCGGTAGCTCCGGCATCGGCGACCAGCTCGTCCCTTACCGCGTCAAGGAGGGCGGGAGTGGAGAAGAATTTCTCGAAGTCGTCCTCCTGACTGGTAATACTCACTCTCATGAGAGGACTAAAGCCGCCATCTAATACTGGTCATAACAGCCTGCATGCAGTCAATACACACTTGATCCAACGGCAGCTGGGAAAAATCTGTCCTTTCCCTGCCACCGGCCCCGTGCGACGCTTGAAAGTCTTTTTGCTCTGCTGCAGGGGATCTTCTGCAGAGGGAAGATCCAACACCTTGATCATATCCCGTTGAATCAAACGCAGTTTTGTTCCGTTATCGACAACCGCTGCAATTGGGCGACCTCGTCTTCCTCCCCGGCAGACTCACCGGAGCGTGACGCACGGGTAGACAACGGGGACCAGGAACCGTCAGGGTGACCAAGCGGGACCAACGGCACCATGCCACATCCGATGCCTGAGCCACCCCCTCGAGTGTAAATGATGTCGATGGATGGAGGCTTAACGCTGGTGGGGAGTGGGGAGTCCGGCACATGGCTAACGGTGTGCGGCATCTCCCTCTGAGCTATACCCAACCAACCGTGGCCAACGACCGATGGTTGTGGGGGCTGATTGGCCGTATCAGGCGGGCCAACCCCGACAGGCATCTGCTGGGTGGCAGGAGAGGGCCGACAAGGAGGTAGATATCGACTGAAACGCCTGTAAGAATCCGGCCTTGGAGATCGAATCGTCCCCCTTGCGACGCTTGTCGCGGTGAGATCGGTCCGATGAATCTCCCTAACTACTAGAAGATGAATGGCGCGAACGCTGTGCCTTCTTCTTCTTCTTGCCCTTTTTGTGAGACGCCCAGTCACAGGTATCCCCAACGACACGTCAGACGATGGTTGGGGAACAGGTACCCCCGAACACCCCCGAATTCCGATGCCATGGTGAGTCTCTCGGAGCGTGACCCGGCCTGGGAACACTGCCTAACCATGCTCATACCCCCCCCCCCCCCCGGCCAACAGCGTCCCCAGACCCATTGGGTGGGCAGGCGCTGCGTGGTCCGGGAACCCGGTTAACAGTCCGCCCTGGCCGCCTGTGCTGTACTCCACAGAACCGGGGGGACACAGGTGACTAGAGCCCACCGAGCCGTGAAGGCTTGTCCCATCGAACAGCTCTCTGCTCGGGGGAGGATCGAGGGGTAACAAGAGGCCCGGTACCACGCCTCGTTTACCCTGCCGACCCTTCTTGGCCTTAGTTCCGACATCGGGGGCCTGGGTAACCTGCCCCTTGCCTGAACCTGCCTTACGTTTGGTAGTCCCGCTACCCTTGGCCGACGCCGGGGACCGAGTACTCGGCCCCCCGACTCCGCCAGCGGGACTGCCAGTGCCCGTAGCCGACAGAGGCTGCGGGCGCTGGATGGGAGACTGGCCCAGCAACATAATGTCGCTGACACAGTCTACTGAGGATTCGGTCTGTCCCGGGGGATTGTACTTGCCCCCGGTTCCGACAGACGGAGTCCTCCCGAAACCCTTCATATCCAACTTTACACAACTAACAAACAACAAAAACACGCTACAGACAGTTCCACGAACTAATATATCTTTCTTCTTCACTTGAAAAATCTCTCAAAGCAATAATATGGGAATAAAAGACGAATGATAACAGAGCTTTCCAAATAGAAAAGAGGAGGATCACGCGGTATACCGTGGGGCACTATGGGTGGGCCAATAGAGGGCGCTATGTGAAATCTTAGTGGTATTACCTGCTGGTATAGGGAAATATGCAAAAATAATATTTAGCTCTACAGGGAAGTAGACTACTGTTGTTAAAGACTTCATTAATGATGCTTAAAGGGTGTTTTTCTGTAACAGACTTCACTGTAATGTTAAGGATATGTGTAAAAGGGTGCATACATTGTTAAATACACCTACTAGCAACTTTCCTTCCGGTGATAATTTAGTCATTGCTAACAATTTTGCCAAATATTTTGTTGATAAGGTTGCTGACATAAGGGGTAATATCCAAAACAACATAGGCCTGTCCTCACCTGTCCAAGTTCATCCTGTCCCAGAACTGGCCTGTGTTGTTAATATGCTTTCTGTTTTTCCTCCCACAGATACTCAGGAAGTCGCTGAAATCATTAAAGATTCTCCAATCAAATCCTGTGCCCTGGATACCTTGCCGACTTGGTTGCTAAAAGCTAATGTCAATTGCATTGCTCCATTTCTTGTCCATATCATTAACTCTTCTCTCTCCTCTAGTAGATTCCTTAACTGCTCCCGACAAGCCATGGTCACACCCATCCTTAAAAACCAACACTTGACCACAACGAATTAAAGAACTATCGTCCCATTTCTATTACCTCATTTCTGTCAAAATTACTGGAGAATATTGTGTACAAACGTCTCATTCACCACGTTTCTTCTAACAATCTTGACAGTCCACTCCAATCTGCATACAAACACAATCATAGCACGGAAACAGCACTGCTCCTTGTGCAGAGTGATATTCTCCGGACTATTGATTGCAAGAAGGCGACATTGCTCGTTTTGCTTAATCTGTCATCTGCGTTTGACACGTTGGACCAAACAATTCTTCTTAACAGGTTGAGTCAACTTTACGGAGTCCGTGACGCGTCCCTGTCCTGGTTCACCAGTTATTTCTGTGACCATTAGAACCGTGTCCGTGTTGAAGGAGCCCTGTCTGATGAAACCCAGGTTGAGTTCCCCAAGGATCTGTGCTTGGGCCCGCACTTTTCAAATACTACATCAAACCTGTTGCTAATATCATTAAGCAGTACAACCTATCCTTCTACATATTAGCCTTGATCAAGGCAGTCGCATTTTTCACTCCAAAAAAGACGCCGCAAACACACCCGTATGTGTGTGCGTAAGGTGTGTATCGCATCGCACGACCCACCCGTATACACTGTGTGTGTATCACGTCGTACGACGCCCGTACACACACTGTGCGCAGGTCATCCGCACTCGTACCACTCTCCGCATGCGGAGGCCGTCAGGCCGACAGCCTTGACGGGTCTGTAACTTCCGGGTTTAATGTGTTTCTTGATATTTTCGTCCAATATTGGACGAAAATGGGGGGGCTCTCGGATATGCTAGTATGCAGCTCATGAATATTTAAATCTTTCGTCAGACCTATTGCAGACAACACAGGATGGGAAGCAAATGAATTATTCATTTTGACGTCCAATCACGAGCTTCTCTCACTATGACCTTTGTACCATATCAATATCATGCTTGCTGTATGTGATGCGATGTGAGTAGTTACCGACTTAATGGCGTTTGTGTGTAGCATTGTCTCAGCCATTTTTGACCGGTAATCTGCGAGGCTGGTCAGTCAGCTCACAAGTGCTGAACCGGGCGCGGCCCCTGGAGCTTTTGCGCTGCACTCAAGTTCCCTCATTGGACTACCCTGATCACTCGCCATTCTTTTGGTTATTAATTCTGGAGTTGATGTAGTTTCTGCATCTGTCTTTTCCTGACATGTCCTCTCGAAGTCCGATTCTGTGCAGCCACACCGTCTTCATACTTTTGAATTGTTCTCAGACAGGGTCTTATAAGAATTTACTGCCAAACAAAAATTGACAGGATACAGCCACACATGATACATGTGAAATAGATTTTTAGCTACCCTATTCTAGTGAATGTACTTGGGAAATTTGGTTAGGCAGCTCTTTTTTAGTGGGGCGGCCCAAATGATATAAAAAGTGCAATGAGCTATATGCCTTCATGATGAAACAATCAATAATGGTAGTTTATTGAGGTCTTTGTTTTGTATATTCTACCTCCAATGAATGCACCAACAATGATTAAATCACTGTTTAACGATGCAAGATGGAGACAGTAGATGGTCAATCGGGCCTTACGTCACTACGAAAAATACATCAGAAAGCGTCTTCGTGCTGGAAAATGGTGTATGTAATGTATGTAACAAATCGATCCACGCAACCTCATTTGTTTAATTCCATGCCCTCATTGTCTCGCTCAGCTGAGGAGAATACGCAACATTTTCAGATAGATATTATTATAACAAAGTATTCCCAAATTCAAACCGGCGCGCCAGTGTAGCCACATCTGGATTCTGCATGCATATTCATAAGAATGAGTAAACAAGACTTCCGCCACTGACCAATGGGGTCTCGCCTTTCGCGCGCATTATAGTAATGAGTCATCGGCGGGGAGACAGAAACGTCAAGGCGTTGATCGGTGAGTGGCGCATACAGCTCACACGAGCACGCGCGCACCGTATACTGCACACACAGACACCATGCACACAGCTCGGGCGGGTTGGTAGCTCGGGTGTGTAGCGCGGCGCAAATAAAATAAAAATGAAAACAATAAAATAAAATTGAGAAAAAACTCCAACGCCTTGATCAAGGCTATCTACATATATGCAGATGACATACAGCTCCATACTTATTTCAACCCTGCTGTTCCTGGTGAGTCTGTCACTGCTCTTAGAAACCCCTCTCAATGCATTTCTCATATACAACAATGGATGGCTAGCAATATGCTCAAGCTAAACAGTGACAAAACCGATTTCTTTGTTGCAGCTTCTCCACGTGTCCTAACTCGACTTGAAGGCGCTCTCACACTAAATATTGGCCCGACAAAAAATTTCAGCTGCCCGCATGGTGAGAAACCTTGGCGTTTTCTGCGACTCTTCATTTTCTATGTCCAATCATGTCTCTTCCATCTGTAAGTCTGTTAATTTTCATCTACATAACCTCCGACGTATCCGTAAATACAATGATCATGACACATATGTCATCATGTTGTCCGTTCCTTTATAACATCCGGCTGGACTATTGCAACTCTCTTCTATTTGGAATATCTCAAGGTGAAATACACAGATTACAAAAACTTTAAATTCGTGCAGCGAGACTTATTTTCTCTGTCAACTGCTCTGTGGATGCCACTTCTTTAATTTCCAAACTTCACTGGTTACCCATCAAGGAGCGTCTATCTTTCAAACTTCTTTTCATGGTTTACAAGTGCTTGCATGGTATTATCCTCCTTACTAAAAGATAGGCTTCTTGGGATCTGAAAAGCAACTCACACAGTTATTGCCCGGACAACATTTCCTTTGGTGTAGCCAAAATGAACTTGACATTTGACCTAGGGAATCCAAAAACAATAAGCTTCTGCAGATCCCAAGACCAATCCACACACCAAGTTTGAGGTTGATGAGCCAAGGAACCTTCTTGAGTTATTGCTCAGACAATGCTTGCACACAAGCACACATGCACACACACACATGTTTGTAAATCCCGCTTACCGAGGACTTCTCTTTGTTCTCCCATTGTTTGGACATAGTTTTTTTTAGCGACGTCCCCATTGGTTTTGTACACAAAAACGAAGCGAGGAAGTCCTCGCTCTGTCAAACACCCGGATCCCTTTTGTTAAAGTCCTCGGTTTGAATGGATAGACACGCTCACACACACGTGTGTAAACACCGGCAATCGTGGACCCTCCTTTGTTCAACTCTTTGTGTTAGCAACCGTGGACCACAATGATTTCCTTTGTGATAGCAACCGTGGACCTATTATCCCTTTTGTTATAGGTCCACGGTTTGAATGTGGATACCTACCCACACACACACGTTTGTAAATCCCGCTTACCAAAGACTTCTCTTACTTTTCCCATTGTTTGGACATAGTTTTTTTAAGCGATGTCCCCATTGGGTTTGTTCACGAAAACGAAGCGAGGACGTCCTCGCTCTGTCAAACACCCGGATCCCTTTTGTTAAAGTCCTCGGTTTGAATGGATAGACACGCTCACACACACACACGTTTGTGAATCCCGCTAATCGAGGACTTCTCTTTGTTCTCCCATTTGGACGTCCCCATTGGGTTTGTACACAAAAACGAAGCGAGGACATCCTCGCTCTGTCAAACACCCGGATCCCTTTTGTTAAAGTCCTGGGTTTCAATGGATAGACACGCTCACACACACACAAGGCAAACAATGTGCCCCTTCATCAGCTTCACCGGCAGAACATTATGAAAAAGAACTTGATTTCTACCTGCCCCGTCTTTTCAAAACCTTCACTGCGCGAGACCAATCCTCCTCAGACCATGACCAACGCAGAGAACACCCCTTTTGGATATGAAAAGGAATTTAAAATTCCACCATTCATAAGGAAGGACAAAGGAAGAAGAAGTGGAAGACTGTTTCCGACAATGGATATAAAACATAATTGATGTGAATTGCACTTTTAACAAATATTACCTGTGTAGTATATTATGGTCATGGATATGCTTTATGCCTGCAACCATTTGCTGAAACATCATGAGAATTTCTCTTTCTTCTAGTTCCCGCTTTCCTTGCAAACTATTCAGGTACTGTTGTAAAGTTCTGCAATGTAAAAGATATTCAGGCAAAGAAAAAAAATGCTGGTAATATAAGAAATATATTTAGGAATTTTTATGTAAAATAATGTTACCTACAACTTGTGCAAATGCATTCGCAATGTACACATCACACCATTCTACCAAGAATACAATTAATTTGATAGAGAGCTAAGCAGCACATCCCATGATATTCAATACAGGGTTCCCTGGTGACTACGCTGGTCGGGGCTGGCCGGCACTAACCAGTTCTAAAAAAAGCTGACCAGCACCCATGCAATGTTACAACATTGCCGACCAGCAGCCGATTTCACCATGCACCATGTCGTAAAGTTACGCCATGTAAATATTGCGCAGCTGCGCCACTTCCATAAGTCACATTTCACAAAACTTGCCTTAGCTGCGCAACTTTGCAATAATTAAAATAAATAACAAGCACCGTGGACGAGGCTAATATCAACCTTTTCAACGATTGTTGCCTGAATCCAATGGGAAAAAGGCAACCGAGTGGCCATTTTGAATCACAATCTTTTTTAGCACACGACAACAACATGTTACAGTGAAGTGTCAACGGAAGTGTCGGGATAAGATGGCTCAATTTGGACCACTAACTACTTTTATTTTGACACATAAGTTTGTTAGAATTTATAGAAACTACTAGTTAAAGAGTTCAATGATTAACAGTATCAAACACTCGCTGCTTATCTTGTTATTTTTAACAGAACAATGTTTTAAAATTTACAAACACTGACGACGAAAGGACGATCTTGTCTGTGTGGGCGATCGTGTAATGAGACAAGCATGAGTGCGGACATGCCATATTGTTTGTATCAAACTCAACAATTTTTCATACCTGTGGCCTTCGTTGACTTTTAGTTTTAGCTGTTTTGAAGGCAATGACAACATGTATAACCTTTCTCTATGGTATAACGTGCATACAAATACACATTTTGGGGATTAATAAGGAGGAGAACTTTTAGATAACCAAGTGATATAGCTAGCTCAAAATGGTAAATTTTGGAATTTCGGCAGCACAATATTCCCATGTAGATGTCGATGATTGTTATTGCACAATTTCAACCATCCATGGTGGAGTTTTTTTTCTTCAAATATTTTAATAATTGCGTGTTATGTTGCTGTCACTTTGTGGCCAACTGTTCCCCCTTATTTTCTTTTTCTTAGGACGTGATAAATTTTATTAATTAATTTATTTGTTGGTGAAATTGCTGTTTTGAAAATGGGGCTTAATAATTACAAACCCAGTCACCATATTCAACACTAATTTGTCAATGATTATCCACTGACATCATCACCTTTTTAAAACATTTTTGTTTTAATCTTTTCATTTTATATTTAGATTAAGCTGTACTTCAAAAACGCAAGAGAGGGACCAGTAGGAAACTGATTTCATGTCACAAACAGTACCCAAACATGAAGAGTATTCAAGTCGGCTTGACCACAGTGTCTTCTTGGTTCTTGGTTGGTTTTCCTCCAAAATACTCCATAAAAGAGTTTTGACTTCCATCATATCGGAGGAGAGGAACACTATTTATTCATAAGGTGTGAAGAGGAAATATTTTAATATTTATATCACAATATTCATATCATTGTTTATCTTCAGTACACTAAATAATTTCATTTTTTAAAACATTAAACCAATAAAAGGATAATTAATGTTGATGCTAAAAATAAACAAAACTTGTTAATACTATTTTCTAAAAACTCAATACAATTAGTATTATAAACTTTCATTTAATAAGAAAGTTATTTTGTTATGGGAAAATCAACAACGCAAATGATTTGGTGCAACAAGTATAGACCTATCTTTTTGATAAATATTATGCACAGTGACTTTAATAGACAACTCAATTAATTGTTTTTGTTTCCCTGTATTACTCGATATACAGCACAACATCCCTTTAGATGTCATGAGAGACTGGAGATGTCAAGGAGATGGAGAAGAAGATAAAGTGGTGTTCAAGGAGATCTGTTTGTCATTCTCAGAGTCATTCAAAAGTTATTTTCCCAGCAAACTGGAATAGTTAGTTTAGTTAATGAAATCAAACTAAGGGCCCCATTATGGGCTTATATTCAAAGATGACTAAAAAGCTTGTTAGTTATAAATAATTTAGTTATAACAAGTTAGAAAACCCACAAATCAAAAATATGTTTACCAATATCACAAGCAAGTTTTACCGTTTCCAGGGGCCTCAACCTTTCTTTTGACAGAAAATCCTGTCAACTTAATTAAACAAAACAATGAAAGCCATTTCTCCAAATATTTTGTTTAGTTTGTTTTGAAATATTTTAAAGACAAACTTTGTGACTCCCTTTACATTTCATCTTCTAACAGCTAATTTTAGCTGATATTGTCATGTAGTTTTAAAACAATTCTTGATAAAAAAATTGGGGGGGGGGGGGGCGTTAATTGCAATTGCAACCAACAAACGCTGGTTTTAATGACCCAAAAAATCAAGGCCGATTTAAACGTTTATTTCTTCCAAAATAACGAGGGGTTTTAAATAGGTAAACCAATGGCTGATGAACATGTTTTTTGTTTGTTCCGCTAAAGAAAAGAAAGAATGCAATATATTTCGGTACAAACTGTCCCTGCCAAAGGATAGGGCAGCCTACCCGGGCAAAACACGTTGTGCCGATGGCAGTTTATTAACTTGCGCAATAAAATACTGACTTATGCCATCAAAATCGAGTGCGTAAGTTGCGCCATTTATGCAACTTTCAGCCTTGCGCCACTTTCAGACGTGGCTTAACTTTCGTGAAATCGATCATAACTTAGGCCTAAAAAAAAAAAAATTTATGTTGGCGTAACCCGACCGACCCTAAAAATACGCCCCCTAGATATTTTTATTTGTTTTCAACTTTTTTCCCCCAGCTGAAGTTTTGTCAATGATTAAAAAAACAACTTTCCTACCACAAATGAAGCCGAAAGTGAAATAAAAAGACCGACATCGTTCTCTTTATTTAATGTCAGCCCCAGACACTCTCCAGCCCTGGGAGAATGATTGACACTCCTGTTGAGATCCAATTACGTCTTATCTTAATCCTCTGCAGTTTGTTATACATTGTTTCAGTTTGTAATACTCTTGCTTCAATCAAACTACAAGCTGCCTGTGCTATGTCTTTGTGGTTTTATGACCTGGTTCTGTGACCCTTAAGAGTGGGTATAGTGTTCTATTAAACCTGGAAAGTGTGTTGACATCTGCAGACTGGCCTATAGTTTTGGTTGGAATGGTAGAAACATTTAAACAGTTAACTGGAAATCACAAGTTTGTTTAACTGTTTTTGGAAATAAACCTAGGTGCACAACATAAATAATTTGAAAAGGAATATTTTTGTGTCCTTATTATAACATGAACAGCCAGTCAGTGTGTTTACATAAAAGTTCCTATGACATCCAAGGATTTTATGTTTTAGTTGGAACAATTTTCATGTGTACAACAAATCCTTCCTACTGACAGGGAAAACGTAAAGACTTGAATAAAATCAAAGTATGGTTCAGGAGTCAGTGTAACAAAGAATGTGATGATTAAAAAAAATATTAATAATAATATAAAAAATCCCTACCCAACTACCCTATTTTTTCTAAGCCAACATAACAATTTTTTAGTGTCTAGAACCCTTAAAATATGTACTTTTTTAGTGTGTAAAAGGTAAATATTTTCTGAAAAAGGGCGCTGCCCCATAAGACCTCCAACAGGGGTTGCACCCCATGGACCCCCGCTAAACGCCTCGAGCAAGCGCTCGCGGCTTCGCTTCGCTCGGCTGAAGTGTCAAATTAACCGGTTCTAAAAAAGCTCTGGTGACAACCCTGGTTCAATAAACCCCTCAGTATGGCAGCATATAGCTGAGCACTTCACACATCCCGGAGTAAAAGATACTCTAGAAGACTGTGCATCC
This sequence comes from Plazaster borealis, assembly GCA_021014325.1. NCBI lineage: Eukaryota > Metazoa > Echinodermata > Asteroidea > Forcipulatida > Labidiasteridae > Plazaster > Plazaster borealis. The sequence continues at coordinate 15,005,581 of CM037463.1, forward strand.
CAATAATTTCATTTTGAAAAGGAATAGAAACTTATAAATGCTCAAATATTTTGAAGATCATAACCACCTTCTCCAAACCTATCAATCAAATATGCATCTTGGTTAAACTGTCAAATTGGGAACAAGTGTCAAATACACGTCACACATGTAAGTACTATATGAGTAGGGGAATTATTGGCTGGTGTATTTGTGAAAAATTGGAGTGCATGTCTTGAAATAAGAGTTTGTCAATTTCACAAAAAATTGAGGCAGTTTATCTCCGTGTTTTTCTGTTTAAGTTTTCAAAAATAAGGTAGGTTTATTTTATTTAAAATTGGGGACAATAGCATTTAAGTAAAACTCGGGCAGGGGTAATGGAAAATGGAAGCTCATTTTATTAAAAAAATTATTTTATTGTTTGGCAATTTGCCTGGAATCCCTCCAATAGCAAGCCTTTTTAGGTGTTCGGGCATTAAAGGCAGTGGACACTATTGGTAATTACTCAAAATAATTATTGGCATAAAACCTTGCTTGATGACGAGTAATGGGGAGAGGTTGATGGTATAAAACATTGTGAGAAACGGCTCCCTCTGAAGTGCCATAGTTTTCGAGAAAGAAGTAATTTTCCACGAATTTGATTTCAAGACCTCAAGTTTAGAACTTGAGGTCTCAAAATCAACCATCTAAACGCACACAACTTCGTGTTGCAAGGGTTGTTTTTCTTTCATTATTATCTCGCAACTTCGATGACCGATTGAGCTCAAATTTTCACAGGTTTGTCATTTTATGCATATGTTGAGATACACCAAATGTGAAGGCTAGTCTTTGACAATTACCAATAGTGTCCACTGCCTTTAAGCCCTAACAACTCTTTGTTTTTGTTCATTTTTTATTTTTAGGTGTTCGGGCATTAAGCCCGAACAACTCTTTGTTTTTGTTCGGGGTTTTTTTTTTTGGTTTTTTTATTTTTTGTTTTTTAGTTTTGCTTATTCTTCTCAGTGGGCTTTGTCCGCAAGCAAACGCATACTTGCGAACCTTTGATCAATATTTGAAACTTCAGGTGAAGTTTGAACAGAAGTATCAGAAGCTGAGTAAGTTGTGACGTCACGATTACGTCATCGGGTGTCAAGTTACAAGTCATTTAAGTTCAAAAAGTGACCATATGCCAATGCCTGTATGTCTCTGAATATTTGAGCTACATTATTCATATTTGTGCATATGATAGATCAAGACACGGGCAACATTTAAAAAGTTAACGCCAAATTCACATGACCTTTACTTCCGGTCGTACCGAAGGGTCAAAGTTTGCCCTTGTGTAATTCTTTAAAAATAACTTTCCCGGCAAAAACATTAACTTCTGTATATCAGATCGACTTCAAATTTACACCATGTAAGGACCTTAATAAAACCTTAATCAAGTAATTGTGACGTCATGATGACGTCATCAAGTGTTTAAATACAGTAATTCAAAGTTTAATTCTTTAAAAATTCATAACTCAGCCCGAACAACTCTTTGTTATTGTTTTTTTTTTTTTTTTTAGTTCTTCTTTTTCTTCTGATAGTCGTTTGTCCGCAAAAAAACCCCATAGATGCGAACCTTGGATGAACTTGAAACTTTGTATGTAGTTAGATTACAACTGGGAGATGCCAAGTGAGTTGTGACGTAATGATTACGTCATCAGGTGTCGAATTACAGTAAATCAAAGTTTAATATTTCAAAAAATCATAACTCGATAACAAATTAATGGATTTCAACAATCTATGCATCATCGGACAGGTCTTTTAAAACTCAACAAACGCTACACAAAGAGTGACCCCGTTTGACCTTGACCTCCGGCTCAAAATGTAAGTTGAACATTTCGTTAGTAATAGCCCTCGGAAGCACGTTCCGCTCCATTGATCACGAGGTCCAAAGCCTACGTGCACTGTAGTGGCATGATTTCTGTGCAAGTTTTGACGTGTCGCAGTTCAACGCACTTATAACGCAAGCTTATCAATGGCGCAATAGCACTGCAGAATTGAATTCCGCTCAACCTGTGCCATGTTCAGCGTCAAATTGTTCCCCTATTCGCCCTTTTGGTGGCTCAATGGTGAACACGGAATCAAAGACGAAGTTTCACTGAGATGGTCACCTGCTTCAGTGATTCGTATGGCTTTTAATTATGTGAGAAAATGCAAGCAGAAAAAGACGAACATTGGTTATGTTTTGATCAAACACCGAGACCAGAGACCTGACATCATCAGCTCATGAAGGGTGTTTCAGACGGCGTCTACGGCAGAGGTTATAGATGCTATATCGGTGCTACACGGTGATAAATCGGTAAGCTTAGTGTGAAAATCATTGCTTTTCAAAATGAGTATTAATGCACAATTATGTTATAAAGTTTATCCTTAATCATCAAGTGGTGGCGTTGGTGATGTTTTTAAACCTAAGGAACGCTTAGTATGATCGTTGAAGAGGTAGAATTGGGCAATGAGGGATTGGTATGATTGTTGGCTGTGTCACTAAAGTCAGAAAATGGTCCGATTGATGAATGTTTTTCGGCAACTTTGTATTATGACATGCATAATTATCTTTAAAAAAACTTTTTTAAGCTTGTGTTAAGTAGGTTTTGTTTATAAGTTATTCACTTCAAAAACAATATGGGCACCTTCCACTAACTTGTTCTTGTGCAATTTCCTCAACTTGAATTTTGTTATTATAGTTTTGACCCCCACCCCTTTGAACAGGCTGGTCCTGGAAAGAGCGCAATATAAATTCAATAAATTAGTAATATTATTGTATAATTATGAAACGTTTTAAGTCTTGATTTTTGTTTATTTTAACAGTTTCAGCTTGACTTAACTTTCCTTGAGTCATAACTTTGCTAATTTTTAATATTGTTTTTTTCTTCTTCAGCATACAGCATATCCACCAGAATGGTCTTGGATCCAGTGACATATTTTCAACTTCTGTTGCATTCCTTATTTCCTGTATGAGGCACCATACAGGTAGAAATAGAACTTAAATCATTATGTTATTAGTTGAAATTAGTCATTATGTTATAGGCCTAAGTCAAAATTCACGATAGACTTAGATTTGCCGTCCACATGATTTGCCTTCGTTTTGCATTATGACTTAAAACAAATGAATTTTTCAATAGTCTAAAAATTAACAAACTGTTCTGTAGGAAAATCAATATCTAAAAATCAAGCAAGCCTTTTATAAAATACAACTTCCAAATCGCACTTATTTTAGCGACATCATCATCAGTGTTTTTGTATTGAACAATCAATGTTTCCTGAACCGAGTATCCACCTCACTGGATTTGAAACCCTGTTAAAAACTTTTCTGAATTGTAACCTAATAACATCAACATGAATGGCATTTAGTGTGGGTTTTTTTAATCAACAAAGAATCGATAACCATCAAAAAATAAATAAACTTTATTGAATGGAATACATGATATTAATAGTTGTATATTTACGGCAGATTTATATTTACAGCAAAAATGCGTGATTAAAGCTAAAACCTTGCATGTCTTCAAGCCGGGATTTGTAACATCCAAAATTTGAGATCCTGTTCAAATGACGTCATCAATTGTCATATAATTATGAAGTCACCTTAAAGGTGCAGTTTAACTTGATCTGTCTAAAGTTTATTATTTCGAAGAAAAAAAAGAAGAAAAAAAATTTGCATTTTTTGTGAATGTTTTATGTATGAAAGTTCTGTATAATTGATAATGACATGATTTGACCTGGCTTCCTGTCCAACCGGAAGTAAAAGAAATATATATTAAGAGGCTCTTTTTGAATTGTCAATAAAAGTCTTGTATACTAACTATCAGTGCAGTTTATGAATATTTACATGAAAATTGTCACAGATGTTCAATTAATACACGTTCTAGAGCTCTTAAGTAGGAACGTTAGCCTTAATTTCCCGTGTAAACTAAATGTATACACGTAATTGATTTACACTTTGAAATTTCAAAAGCTATCAACAAACTTTTCATCGACTCAATAAAATAGTTCACACATTGACACAACACTGACCCCAATGAAATCCGAACACCTAGTGTTTGTTCCAACAAACACTAAAGCTCTAGTGGATTTTTGAGTTTTTTCGCCCACCTCAAAAATACATGCATCATTGTCCGCAGACTTTGACATCTTTCCCAAACTCGCACGGTCATGAAACTTGGCAACAATATTACACCTGATGAATAGATGAAACAGAAATTTCGACAATAAAATGACGTCACCCAATGATTTATTGGGTAATTAAATGTAATTAATTTAATCAAATTTTGATTTTTTGGTTTAACAACCAGAACTCGCAAACTTAGAATGATAAATTCGTTGTTATTTCCTGAAAACAAAGGGTATTGAATACTTATCGTTTTATACATTGGAACAAATTAAGTTTTTCAAAGATTTCTAAAAGAAATTGGCCTTTAAAAATGTTCAAATCTTAGATCCATTGCCTAACGCAGCATGGCTTACCCCGGCGCGACTGGCAACGGTGGGTAGCTAGCCAGTCAAGGCGCTTGTTACAGACCAACGTGGTGCAACCGTAGTTGTTTACAATCGGTGCCAGGTGTGATTTTCCATTCATGTTTTGAAACGCCAAAAATCATCGTACTTACAATGTAGTGCAATCTTATCAATGGCGTACTAACATTATAAATCTGAATTCTGCTCATATTCAGCGTCTAATTGTTCCCCTATTCGCCCTTCTCATGGCTTAATGATAAAATGGAATTAAAGACGAAGTTTCGCCGAGATGGCCAACTACTTCAGTGATTCATATGACTTGTAAATATGTGAGAAAATGCAAGCAGAAAAAGACGAACATTGGTTATGTTTTGATCAAACACCGAGAGCAGAGACCTGACATCAGCTAGCTCATGAAGGGTGTTTCGAACACCGTCTACGGCAGAGGTTATAGATGCTATATCGGTGCTACACGGTGATAAATCGGTAAGCTTAGTGTGAAAATCATTGCTTTTCAAAATGAGTATTATTGCACAATTATGTTATAAAGTTTATCCTTAATCATCAAGTGGTGGCGTTGGTGATGTTTTTAAAACTAAGGAACATTTAGTATGATCGTCAAAGGTAGAATTGGGCAATGAGGGATTGGTATGATTGTTGGCTGTGTCACTAAAGTCAGAAAATGGTCAGACTGATCAATGTTTTTCGGCATTTTAAAGTTTGTATTAAGTAGGTTTTGTTTATAAGTTATTCACTTCAAAAACAATATGGGCACCTTCCACTAACTTGTTCTTGTGCAATATACTTAGTTCGAATTTTGTTTTATAGTTTTGACACCCCCCCCCCCTTTGAACAGGCTGGTCCTGGAAAGAGCGCAATATAAATTTAATAAATTAGTAATATTATTGTATAATTATGAAACGTTTTAAAGGCATCGTACACGTTTGGTAATTGTCAAAGACCAGTGTTCTCACTTGGTGTATCCCAACATATGCATAAAATAACAAGCCTGTGAAAATTTGGGCTCAATTGGTCATCGAAGTTGCAAGAAAATGATGAAAGAAAAAACACCCTTGTCGTACAAATTTGTGTGCTTTCAGATAGGAATAAAAACTTCTCGGCAGAAGTTTTTATTATTTTAGTGAGAAATTACCTGTTTCTCAAAAACTACGTTACTTCAGAGGGAGTCGTTTCTCACAATGTTTTATACTATCAACAGCTCTCTGTTGGTCGTTACCAAGTCAGTTTTTATGCTAATATATATTTTGAGTAATTACCAAACGTGTACGATACCTTTAAGTCTTGATTTTTGTTTATTTTAACAGTTTCAGCTTGACTTAACTTTCCTTGAGTCATAACTTTGTACATTTTTAATATTGTTTTTTTCTTCTTCAGAATACAGCACATCCACCAGAATGATCTTGGATCCAATGACATATTTTCCACTTCTGTTTCATTCCTTATTTCCTGTATGATGCACCATACAGGTAGAAATAAAACTTAAATCATTATGTTATTAGTCGAAATTACTCATTATGTTATAAGTCAAAATTCACAAGAGGCTTAGATTTGCCGTCTTCATGATTTGCCTTCGTTTTGCATTATGACTTAAAACAAGTGACTTTTTCAATATTCTTAAAATTAACAAACTGTTCGGTAGGAAAATCAATATATAAAAATCAAGCAAGCTTTTTATAAAATACAACTACCAAATAACACCTTGCTTGACTAATTTTAGCGACATCATCATCAGTGTTTTTGTATTGAACTGGATTTGAAACCCTGTTAAAAAAAATTCTGAATTGTAACCTAATAACATCAACATGAATGGCATCTAGTGTGGGTTCTTTAATCAACGAAGAATCGATAACCATCGAAAAATAAATAAACTTCATTAATGGAATACATGATACTCAGTAGTTGTATATTTACGGCAGATTTATGTTTACGGCAAAGATGCGCGATTATAGCTTAAACCTTGCATGTATTCAAGCCGGGATTTTCAGTGACAATTTTCATGTAAATATTCATAAACTGCACTAATAGTTAGTATACAAGACTTTTACTGACAATTCAAAAAGAGCCTCTTAACATATATTTCTTTTACTTCGGGTTGGACAGGAAGCCAGGTCAAATCATGTCATTATCAATTATACAGAACAAAACATTCACAAAAATGCAAAGCTTAAAATCATAACAGATGTATTTCTCAAGATATGTTTTTTCGAAATAATAAACTTTAGATAGATCAAGTTAAACTGCACCTTTACGGTAACTTTATAATTATAATTATAGAAGTACTTGTGAGTAATTCAACGGCTCGTTTGAAAACATGCAACCAAGATAAAAGGGAATTCAAAAAATGTTGCTTTGTATGAAAAGGACAATTTACCCTCTGCCCTTTCTAATAAATTAAATAATGTATGCTTTTGCTGAAAACACTTTGAAAGTTCAACTTTGTTTTTTCACTTAACATTTTAAGCATATACTTAAATACCAATGTCTCGATAAGAACTTATTTAATGTCATAATGACGTCATCGGTTTTCTAATTTGGCTTAACAAAAGATTATTATTATTTTTGAAAACTCATATTGTGAGTTGCATTTATTTCCTGTTTAAACTAAGGCATAATCATAGAAGTTTAACACTTTGCTTTCTTTGATATTCCCAAAGCTATCAACAAAATGTTCATAGATTCAATGATATAGCTCACACATTGACAAAGCACCCACCCCAAAGATAGCCAAACACCTAGTGTTTGTTCCAACAAACACTAATTTCTAGTTAATTATTATTTCTATTAATAAATAAGACCAACCCGGAAGCAAACTCTTTTGCTGACCTTAAAGTCAGTTAAACATTGGTATGTCTCCTTGTATTCCTGTCTTGATCGGGAACCAACCATCCTGTAACAACTTTTGGTATGTGGATAGTAATCATGAAAACTTGATTAAAATACACTCAATACAACAAGTGCAAATGACCCTGTTTGGCATGCTCAATACTCGATCCAATAAAAACAAGTCTGTTGCATTTGAAGAGTTCATCCTTGAGAATAGATTGGATGTGATTGCAATTTCTGACACATGGACGTCTCAAAATGATCCTGCCTTAATTGATGCTCTTACTCCTGAAGGTTTCTCATTTATTCATGTACCACAAGTCACTAAGCGTAGGGGAGGAGCTGGCATTTTATTCTGAAGCACCATCAGTGTTAAAATTAGCAACAGAGATAGGACGTTCAGCTCCTTTGAGGCTCTTCAGGCAGAGTTGCTGATCAACAAAACCTTGATTTATCTGGTAATAATCTGCAGACCACTTGGATCTACAGCCTCTTTCTGTACATTCCTGGATGAGTTTGCATCCCTTGTAGACAGCTACCTGTTTGACCATTCGTCAAAAATCATAACAGGTGACTTTAACATTCACATGGATAACCCATCAGCTGTAAAATCATCACAATTTACTGGTTTGTTATCCGCACATGGACTGCAACAACAGGTTTATGTCGCTACCCATCAGGGAGGCCACACCCTAGATCTCCTCATCACATGTTCCAGTGATCACAAACTCTGGGACATCCGTGTCGATGTAGGAATATCTTACCACTTTGCAGTCTTCTTTAATCTACATATGCAGAAACCGGCTGTCCCTACCAGAACTTACATCTCAAGAAATCTCTGTTTACTCAATCTCAATGCCTTCTCTTATGATATTAGAGACCGTCAGCTCACCAAGACTTGTTCTGAATCACCCACATCCGGAACTGAAATATACAATGCTACTTTGCTTGACATCTTAGACAAGCATGCACCATCCAAAACACGTACTTTCAATATTTGTCCTAACACCAGTTGGTATAATGCTGAGATTTCAGAGGCTATTCGCAAGCGTAGACAGTGTGAGCACAAATGGAGGTCTTCGAGACTTGAAATTCATTGTCAAATCTACTGTAACCAGCATCAACATACTTCAGCCCTCATACAGAGAGCCAAGCGTCAGTATTATTCCAGTGGTGTTAGTGAGTGCTCTGGTGACCAGAAACTTCTCTTCAGATTTGTTGATCCTGGATCCAATCCCAATGGCAATACTCAAGCAGTGTGTTGATGAGATTGCTCCTGCCATTACCAGCATCGTCAATCACAGAATGGCCTCTGGGATTGTGCCATCTACCCTTAAAACGGTGTGCTGGTTCGAACATTGTTGAAAAAGCCCAACTTGGACCCTGGTAACATGCATAAATATCGTCCTGTTTCTTAATCTTACCTCATGTACCTATCAAAAATACTTGAACGTAGGGTTTTCAACAGACTTGCATCATATCTTTAAACGAACAACCTTCTTGATGAACGACAGTCTGCCTATGGCCCATACCACAGTGTTGAAACTCTTCTTGCTCACCTGTCAGGCGGTATTCTCCAACAAATGGACACTGGCAGAGTCACAGTAGCTGTATTTTTGGACTTGTCATCAGCCTTTGATACGATTGACCATACCATTGTTATCAGCCAATTATCTTCACTTGGGATATGTGGAACAGCTCTGCAGTGGTTCAAGTCTTACCTCACTAATCGCCATCAGTCATTTTGCATCAAGAACTCAAAATCTACATCAGTTCCTCTTGTATGTGGTGTTCCGCAGGGGTCAGTTTTTGGACCTCCCTCTTTTTTCCATATATACCAGTCCTCTTGGTCAGATAATCCATAAGTATGGCATTCAATATCATTGCTATGATTTTCAACTATTTACATCTTTTAGTCCACTGCAATCCAGTGCATCGGCAGCCATGGCAAAACTTGAGGCATGCGTTGATCACATAAGAACATGGGTGAGCTCAAACTACTTAAAGCTGAATGAGACCAAAAATCAACCTTCATGTTATTTGGTACCAAGAACAATCTCCCAAAGTAAACATATCATCTGTGTGCATTGGTGCTAGCTACATTAGTCCCTCCCCAACATGTTGTTATCTGGGGGTCATCTTTGACAGTCAAATGACCTTTAATGATCAGATATCCAGTTTGTGTTAGTCGGTCAGATTCCATTTACACAATCTAGGATTCATTCGTGGATACCTGACACGCACAGCTCTGGAACAGGTTGTACATGTACATGCTTTAATATCCTCTAAGCTTGATTTCTGTAACTCACTTATGTACAACCTGCCCCAGTATCAGCTTATTAGGATTCAGCAAATCCATAACTTGACTGGCTCGACTGGCTGGACTGGCTCTCTGGCCTTGTTTGGGCAATTTGTAATAAAAAAAAAATAATAATAATAACAAATGTACATGGTGGAGTCTACCTAAAAACACGGTGAAAAAGGCTGCACTAGTAGTTTAAAATTGAGTTGAAGCCAAAGCAGATCAGGCTACCCTAAAAAAAAAAAATCCTTCAGCTATACCTGATGTCACACCAGAAGATACTCAATGGGCTGATGAAGGAGACCAACCTGTTGACAGAAATGGGATCTAGGAAAGACAAATCTTCAAGGCCAAGTTCAAATTTTTCCAAATCATCCCAACGCTATACCCTAGTATGGTAATCAAACTAGTTCACAAGAAAGTCATGGTGATTTATTTGAAAATCCATCAGTGACCAAGAAAAAACAAACAAACTATTCATTTCAATAGATGTTATGAAACTAGCTCATTTTGACTAGACAACCATCAGGGTCATGTCCAGTTTCTTTTGGGCCTGGTAAACAAGCAAAAATCACATGGAATTGCAGGTCCTGTGACTTCTGCCAGATGACAATCCCAAAAGGCCTTGTCACCCATGTACCACATTGTTGAAGATGCCAGTCACTGATAACCTTTTCAGATAGCTGTGGTGGAATTAAGTTGTCCTATCCATCCAATGACGTACCCCATGCAAGAATCACTATATCCTTACTGAGGCAGATTTTGCATCAAGGTGTGAAGCCGCTAAACATCGGGACCAGTCTAGGCTATGGCTGTAGTTTTAGAATATTTACAAACGTTTGGGCCCAATGAGCAACATTAAGTGAAAAACTTTACCATAAACTTTTATAAAGTTTTTTAAACATCTCTTTATGAGTGTAATAGTTTAAATACCAATCTGTATTCTAATTGTAAATGTTTTTACTACAGACTTTTCATTCTGTTACTGTATTTTTAATAAACCATTGAATAAATAATAAAATAAATAGATACATATCCAACTACATAACAATATTGGCTAGAAAGCCATTTAAGTTGGGCCAGCTAGCACCAGTATAGCCAATTAAATCAAAGCAAGTGTAAAAGTAAACTACGTTGGTGAACTGCCCAATACCCGATAAAGGAACAATGACAATAATTGAATAGCCAATCATTGATCAACTAATGTTCGAAGGGGTAGAGTCGAGAGCATTAACGTGACTGCACTTGACCACTGCCTACTTGTTTAATGGGAGTGGCAGTGGGGCTCAGAATGGGTAAGGGCATACTAGGAAGAGAAACAAGCTAATGAAACAATTATTCAGTCAATGCTGGAAAACGTGTATTATACGCAGACAAAACGTTCATCAACCAGAAATAAAAACAGATGCCTGATAAACCCGTTTGTATACGGGATGCCAAGGACAGACATGTACACAGGCAAGAATTATTTTCGGGGGTATGAAGTCACCAGCAGATAACATGTTAACACGTCCAGACTTTCCATTGTGTAGCGTGCATCATACTGGAATTCATGCTAAAAATGTCCCTTTTTGAGGTATTTAGGTAATCCCCAATTTCAGACCTTTGTCCTTTTGTTAATGTTAGGCAATAGAGGATTACGAGAGATCGGTAGGCTGCCACCATATTTAAAATTGTCTACAGCATGGGAGGCAGGTACAAGATTCCAGCATGCCATGGCCATTGACCAATGTTTGGCTGATTCAGGGTGAACATAAACCACATTTTCTTGAAAGAGAAAAAGTACTTCAGGTGCATTTTAGGAGAACCTTTCCTGTCTTTATTTGGTTTAGTCATGGTTTCATTGTGATAATGATATTCTCCAAACAAAATTTATCCGGAAATTCTGATAATTTATCTGTCGGGTCAGTACATATTTTGTTTCCGGATTTCCTGCTGGTAAGTAGTTGCTGATAAGGTTCACGCCTTTAATGTGTATACTAAGGTGTTAGCTCTTTTATCCCCAGCTTCACAAACCGCCCCCTGGTAAGCTCGCCCAGTATTCACCGTCCCCATTTACATCTATTTCACACGGTACATGTTCTTCCCGACCAGGTATTTTCCCCTCTGGAGCTGTGACCATAAAGTTATTGAAGCGGATAGACTGAGTAGCCTATGGAACTCCCTATCCAGACTTGCAGAGGAGAATAATGGGACAATGTAATCGGATTACTTTCTATTGTTAAAGGATTATTGACAGTAAACTGTTAGGAATAACTGGAGAGTTACATTTACTACTTTGATGTTCCTTCGCTGCGCTCATACGCATTAAAAACAGTTTCACTCTAATAGCTGACAATAACACAAGCTAGAACAATATTGTTTGGTTTCATCAGGTTTATTAAAACATGGGATTGTGCCAGTGATAGGCCGATGAGTGTTTTACATAGTATTACAAATGTATAAGGTTGTTAAGATTAATGGAAAGACATTTGATTAATTAACTATGATTATTTATTAAATTATTATTATTAATATTATACTTATCCGATTCAAAAATTCTTTTAATACTGGCTCTTCTAGCCCTTCGGGTATCTCCCCGGAGTCACAATCGTATTACAATTATTTACAGGCTATTGATACATCCAACGCAATATACACTACTGGTTCAAAACAATTTTGAAACTGACTCTTCAAGTCCTTCGGGTATCTCCCCTGAAGTCAAACTTTGGTACTATAGTTATAATTATTTGCAGTTAATTACTTAAAATCTGATACGTCATACTTTAAACTTGTTTCCACAGATTTTGGAAAAGACACCTGGTTTTTCAAGGCCTAATTAATTACAGTTTGTACTATTTGTACATCTGTTGCTAATCCGTGTTTAAAATGGTAGATACTTCAAGCCTGTGTTGTAATCTCGTTTAACAAATCCGTTTTTGGCCATAGCAGTCTTCCATCTACCGTGTGGCATAATTATTTCTTCTGGGATGTCTTTGTTTGCTAAATGGGTTACACCTCCCGATCTTGGACTATGGAGACCATATTGTTTTTAGTCGTTTTGCCCTATTTCTTTAAGTGCATTTAGAATTATTTCCCCACACCTTGTGTAGCTCAGTGGCTTATTTGAAAGGGGTTTGAGGGTTTTTGTGCTGGAGTGGTACAATGACGCTGAAAATATAAAAACATCTTGCCCAATTTTGATATCGCATTTTTCTAGGTACCTTTTAAGAATTCTGATTGGAGAGTATTCGATATTGGTTTTGGAGATAATGGATGTGCATCCACCTCGGAAAATATCTGTCTTGGATTTGGGGATGAAAATGCCTACTTTATTGGGTAATTCAGTAATGTTGCATGCTTTAAGTTGTGCCATCTCGTTATGCCTAAATAGGAGTGCAAAGTTTACTGAAAAATAACAAGCTGTTCCTAGTTGCATCAGATTGTTGTTGGGATTTCCAAAATGGTCGATAATGCGTTTAACTTGATCTAATAAAGATATTGGCTGTTTTTGTGATGGTGGTTTATAGAGATGTTTCCTACCGCCCAGGATAGTTAGCTGAACTATTGGTGAATCTACCGGGTTTGGTTTAGCATTTAAGAGCAAATGTAACCATTTTATTGCAGCCAAAGTAGTGCAGTGGTAATTGAACTGTCTGGATTTGCATGTGATTTGTTTATAAACTAGAAATGCTGCCATGATTTCATCTTGGATCGGGAGGTTAATGTCAAAACTATTCTTTTGAAGCTAGTTGAAAAATTCTCTGCATTTGTATAAATAGCAAATTATTGTGCCATCTGCCTTTGCTAGTATTGCATCCTTGAAGATATGCTGGGGGAATTGTATCCAAAAATGTTGTGCATAAATCATCTATAATATAACAATTAAAAGAGAAAAAATATACAAATTAGGTAACAAAATCTAATCATCTAAAGCAATCAATATAAATAGAACATAAAATGCCTTTAAATTCGAAAGAACCTAGCAGTGAATTTTTATTTCTTCCCTGTTGCAGGGCAACTTTGCCTTCTACTGTGATCATGTTTTTAATCCAGGGTTTGAACATGGACCACAAAATTGGCCAAAATACTGAGGATGGTCACCAGGGTTCCTTTGCTTTTGCAGAGGTGTAAATGACTTAACACACTAGATATTAAAACAACAGGTGGTACTAATAAGCAGTTTTCCCCTGCCCAACTTTGTGCGAAAACATCAACCCCACAAGTTCCAGGGTTCCAGAATCTGGAGAAAAAGCGGTTAAGTTGCTTGTTGTAGTAACAGGCAAAACAGTCAACGCTATAGGGGCCCATAATGTATTAAGTTCTTGGAAGAACTACTCTGAAATCATCCAATCGACTGTGTCAATTAACCTACTAACGAAATCTGCTTGATCATTTTTTGTTCTTGGAACCCAGTCTACTTCCATCCTTATATTATTTCGGGTACCTGTCTTGAATAATTTGATTCATGCTACCGGCTTCGACGATTCTGGCTGCGCTTTGGCTATCTGTAAATACCTTTAATTCAGAGCATAAAATAATTGATAGGAACGAGTTCAGAGCAAAAAGGATGGTGCTCCATTCTCTCCATGTTGAACTTAATTTTGCTTAAGTCTCTGTCCATTGTTTGTAAGCAGTGTGTACATCGTTGCATATGATTGCACCTGCGCCTGTAGCGCTTGCATCGCAACAAGCAATCTTATTAACTGATCTGGTTGCAAATATATTTCTTACATTTTGTGTTGTCACATTTTCTTTCCAGAACTGAATTTCTTCGAAACAAAATTAGTCTAATTCAATCAAGTCATCTTCATCGGTAGCTTGCGCAATTTCAACTTGGCAATGTCTAGTCAAGAGCCTAGTTAGATTACCAGAAACCGGACTCAGGAAAATTCTTTGACCGACAAAGGAATGTAGTTTTCGTACCGATAGGCCTATACTTCTTTCAATATTGGATATTGTCTGGTGTATTTTATCTATACGTCCCTGACGTAGCTTCAGTGTACCAGCTTTGGTATCCCAGGTCATGCTAAGCCATTAGAGGTAGTAAGTTGGATTCCAATGGCTTTTTTCAATGTTGTAAACGAAACCAGCTCTTAGCAAGTCAAGTGTTACGTGCTTTGATATTTCCTTCGCTACTTGGTCTTCAACATTTGAATTAGTTAGTGTACTAGGAATAACTACAAAACCATCATCTAGATACAATGCAATTAGAATACCACACGCTCGCCAGTGAGTGACGAGTGGTTTCAACATCTTGGTGAATAAGTGGGGAGCTGATGTAAGGCCAAAAGGGAGAACTGTAAATTCAAAAAATCTGACACAGCCATCAATTTCCCATGAAAAACCTAAATGCTTTTGATCTTCATTAGATACGTCTATGTGATGGTACCCTGACTTTAGATCGAATTTGAATAGAAGTGCATCTTCAGACAAGTAAGCCGATCTTCCAGTCATCAAGTTTAAATTGTGTCTTTTCTACAAACTTATTTAATCTACTTAAGTCCAATATCAATCTTCTTTTTCCGGATGCTTGATATGATACCGACAGGGGACTACCGTACATAAGAAGGACATGGTTTGTCTTGAATTATATTAGAGATGAGTAATTCTAAGATGGACTGTTGTACAAATAGCCGTTCTTTTAAGGCTGAATTGTTATTACGATAATACATGGGAGGTGGATATTGGATAAATGGTATTCTATAGCCTTCATTTATTATTGACATTATCATCATGTGAGATTGAGAAGCTCCTATCCAATACCAGAATTGTGCATGTTGTTTTAGTCTAGATTTATTGAACTGCAATATTATCGGTTTTAATATCATTTTTGTCACACAGTCATAATTACACCGTACCTTAAGTACATCGTCAAATTTTTGTTCCATGTTTGTTACTTTATGGTAAACTGGAGGGTTCTGTACCGGCACCATATACAGCTGTGGATGTTGGTGTGATGCTTGGGCTGTTTGACATCGTGCTTGGGAGGCAGAAGGTACCCGGTCGCTGAGAGAAGGGGTGACTCGGTTATGGAAGTTGTGGTAACCAGTAGCCTGAGCTGTTCTCGCCCTTGGTTTGATCCTAGAAGATCCATTGTCATAGTGGAATGGGCAATCTTTTGACCGATGACCTGGCTGTTGGCAGTTGAAACAAATGTCAGCATTTGGCATGCCTGTCAGACAAGAGCAAAAGGCATGGAAAACAGGAGCAACTGGAATAATGATGATACAATTATAATTATTAGGAAAACAATATAATTTCTTTGTAAAACTTGATAAGAGTATGCTTGAGATGTATGAAGTGAAAACACTCAGCAGCGTAACCAGCGGCGTGAACAATTGGATTTTGTTGTAACAACGCTTTATAAACGCAGTCATGCTTGGCTGCATATGTTTGAATTGGCGGGCCCCAAACTCACGTGACCAGTGCGGCGGGAGGCCGAGCATTTAATTGTTATACGTCATTATTTGATTATTATGCTCTTTCGCTGCGCTCATACACATGAAAAACAGTTTCACTCTAATAGCTGACAATAACACAAGCTAGAACAATATTGTTTGGTTTCATCAGGTTTATTAAAACATGGGATTGTGCTGGTGATAGGCCGATTATGAACCAACACAAAGTAATTGAGTTGAACTTGGATGTTACTGTAGTTATACAATTTTATTTAATATCATTTTATTGGATTTCTGTTTATTACCTCAAAAAAGATGGAGATCAGCCAAAGGTCCATTCTTTGAGTTGTAGTTGGTGTTAATTGAACGTCTTTGTCTCTTCACGTCGATTTCTTTTAGCGCTGATTCCTCTGCGATCTGAACTCTTTTCCTTTCCTCTGATGACTGCTTGGGTCCTCCTTTGTCCATATGCTGGATTGTTGTCCAGCCAGCCTTGCTCTCGTCTGCTTTTTTTATTTTATTTTCGTTCTGCTACACAACTCTCTGCTTCCTGGATTGCGTCTATTGCATCTTGAATGTCACCTTTTTGGAGAAGGGCTACCTTTATTTTGTCGAGGGCGACTTCCAATTGTCACAGAATTCGAACTGTGAAACATTCATTACCAGGTCTCTTTAAGTCTCTCGATTCTAGCTTATTTTTCAGTTCTTTCAGCTCGGATTCATTGCCCTGCTGTTTGTTTGCGTTTTGGATCTTGGCAAACTTTTCATTGAAGTAGTCCTTGAATTTATCAAATAGTGCTTCAGGGTTGAAGTTTTGATTATCGTCCTTGGAAGACATATTACTTGATAAGAGTATGCTTGAGATGTATGAAGTGAAAACACTCAGCAGGCGGGCCCAAAACTCACGTGACCAGTGCGGCGGGAGGCCGAGTGTTTAATGATGATTCTGACTTTTATCATAATCATGTCGTAATGTTTTTACTCACTTTGAAACTGTTTCTATATATTTTTGTTTGGACCCTTGGTGTTGAGACACGCATTTGTAGGGGTGGTTTTGGGTGGGTTTTTTTTGACAAAATGAAAATTTACTTCTCAGTTACATCTTTCTGTACTGACTCAATGTGAAAACTTGCTTGCATGCGTGCACACAATAATCATAGCAAGTTCGCCCAAGCATTCATGCTTCAAGCTTGGTATGCACTGGTATCGATTATATCAATAATTTGAGAAATACCACAAAGTACATAACCAACACATTCACTTCATAAAACAAAATAACGGAATATCGATACTAAACTAACCCTAATCGAATGTTTTGCTGAGTTGATGAGAAAGTCGATGGAAGTTGCTACACATTCGCCCAAGCATTCATGCTTCAAGCTTGGTATGCACTGGTATCAATTATATACAATAATTTGAGAAATACCACCAAGTACATTACCAACACATTCACTTCATATACTACCTCCATGCTTCATATAACAAAATAACGCAATATCGATACTAAACTAACCCTAATCGAATGTTTTGCTTGAGTTGATGAGAAAGTCGATGGAAGTTGCTACACATTTCGTGCATGCGCAGACATGCTCACATGTCAATCGGAACAAGACATTTACAACGGAAGCGTGGATCTTTTTTTCTGGAATGATGCTCCTGTGGATATATTTGTTATTTGTGGACCCATCAAAGTATAGTTATGGACATGAAAAATGTAATCAACGAAATTTCAGCTTTTAAATCAGGTAAACAAATAAAAATAAAACTGGCTGCTTTTTGTGATTTCCAGTAGGCTTTTCCATTGTCCAAATTAATCCTTCACGGATTGACTTTCGTGGTTTTGAATGCGGCCAGCAGAAGACGCCTGCCAGCAATGGGAGCCTTTGGAACGCTAGGTGGCAGCAGACTTACCACTTAAATTTCCATTGTTTACGCAGTTCTGAGCATGCGCACACTACCGAGAACAATGGATTTACCTGGTAAGTGTGCTGCCACCTAGCGTCCCAAAAGTCCCCAATTACTGCTGGGCTTGAACCATTATCTGCCTCTGGCAGATTATTCCCAGCTTTATATTGTTTCTATTGTTTGGTACCAGAAGGAGAGCCCCCACTGTAAACTCAGCAACAATGGCCCTAAAGGGAACAGCTTGAAGCTGGGTCAGTTGTCACTCACTTGAACTGGACAAGTGTGAATGTCACCAGTTTGAGTAAACTGGGTGGGGTAACGGGGGACGGTTGGTGAACCGGGGAGTAATTAGATCTATCGTCTAAGTACATGAACAATTTCAAAAACTAAGGGGATATTTCATTTTATCAAATAAAGATTAAGCTTATACACGTCATAACATTTCCTTGTAGTTTGTGCCAGCAGTTAGCTCCCTTGAATCATGGTGAGACCGGTTTTCCAGTCTACTTTGTCCCCCACTGGCTTTCTACTGTTATGTGTTCTGTGCATCCACCATTATTAATGTGAACTATTTTTGAAACTTTTTGAAATATCAGGTGGGTAATAGGTCCAAAACAACTTATAATGTCGATTTATAATCTGTCATAACGGATTTGCCAACTATATGTGCTATAAAGTGTGCAGTTTTTACAGGAAACTGTTGGGATT
>CM037463.1:15024671-15051525 GCA_021014325.1 Plazaster borealis
TTAAGCAAAACTGTCTCCGTACTATGTTGGGCGCGATAAGCAGACTGGAAAGTCTCATTTAGATGATTGTCAGCAAGGTGATCATTTATACGTGAAGCGATGGCTTTTTCAATGACTTTAGACCACATAGGTAAATTAGAAACTGGTCTATAGTTTTTCAATTGATTAATATCCAAAGATGGTTTCTTGAGGATGGGTGTGATGACAGCCTGTTTTTGGAAAATTAGGAAATACACCAGTTGATAAAGACAAGTTAACAATATAAGTCAGCTTTGGTACAATGATGTTGATGCATTGCTTGACCAACCATGTTGGCAAGACGTCCAAAGAACAAGACTTGTTTGGCGACCGAGAGATAATTTTGCAAATCTCATTTTCATCAACTGGTTCAAAATTATTCAGAACAGTTATTGCCTGAACAGTGTTAGACACATTAACAATCAGAAAGCATTTGTCAGCTAAAGATAAAAGTTGTCCATGCTCTTGTTACAAGTAGGTTAGACTACTGCAATAGTTTGTTGCATGGTGTTGCGCAAACTCAACTTGATAACAATGTGTCCCAAACACAGCTTTGAGATTAATTTGTAATAAATCTAAATTTTGCCACATCACTCCATTGTTATTAGGTGTTTGGGTATTAAGCCCGAGCAACTCTTTGTTATTGTTCGTTTTGTTTTTTGTTTTTTTAGTTCTTCTTTTTAGGTGTTCGGGCCAACAGCCCGGAACACCTCTTATTTTTGTTCGTTTTTTTTTTTTTTTTAGGTGTTCGGGCATTCAGCTCGGAACACCTCTTGTTTTTGTTCGTTTTTTGGGGTTTTTTTTAGGTGTTCGGGCATTCAGCCCGGAACACCTCTTGTTTTTGTTCGGGTTTTTTTAGGTGTTCGGGCATTAAGCCCGAACAACTCCTTGTTTTTGTTCGTTTTTTATATTTTTTTATTTGTTTTGCTTATTCTTCTGATGGTCGTTTGTCCGCAAAAAAAAACATACTTGCAAACCTTTGATCAACTTGAAACTTAGTGTGACATTAGAACATAACGAGCAGAAGGTGTGTGAGCAATGACGTCATGATGACGTCATCGGGTGTCAAATTACAAGCCATTTTAGTTCAAAAAGTGCCCTCATGCCAATGCCTGTAGGTCTCTGAATATAACAGCTATGGTATTCATATTTAGGCATATGATAGAGCAAGACACGGGCAACATTTGAAAAGTTAACGTCAAATTCACATGACCTTTACTTCCGGTCGTGCCGGAAGGTCAAAGTTTGCCTTTCTGCAATTCTTAACAAAAAATCATTTCCTGGCAAAATTCTTAACTTTCGTTCATCTGATCAACTTCAAATTTACACCATGTTAGAAACTGGATGAAACCTCCATCAAGTTGTTGTGACGTAATGATTACGTCATCAGGTGTCGAATTACAGTAAATCAAAGTTTAATATTTCAAAAAATCATAACTCGATAACAATTTTATGGATTATAACAATCTATACATCATCGGACAGGTCTTTTAAAACTCAATAAACGCTACACAAATAGTGACCCCGTTTGACCTTGACCTCCGGCTCAAAATGTAAGTTGAACATTTCGTTAGTAATAGCCTGGGAATTCGTTCCGCTCCATTGATCACGAGGTCCAAAGCCTACGTGCACTGTAGTGGCATGATTTCCGTGCAAGTTTTGACGTGTCGCAGTTCAACGCACTTATAACGCAAGCTTATCAATGGCGCAATAACACTGCAGAACTAAATTCCGCTCAACCTGTGCCATGTTCAGCGTCAACTTGTTCCTTTATTCGCCCTTTTGGTGGCTCATGGTGACCATGGAATCAAAGACGAAGTTTTACTGAGATGGCCACCTGCTTCAGTGATTCGTATGACTTTTAATTATGTGAGAAATAAAGCTATAAAGTTTTCACACCCGTTGTTATGTTCCATCCTTATTTCCTTGCTGAGTGTATGGTGCACCATAGAGGTAGAAATAGTACTCAACTCATTATGTTATTAGTCAAAATTCACTAGAGGCTTAGACTTGCCGTCTTTATGACTTGCCTTTGTCTTTCATAATTATCCAAAACAAGTGTATTTTCTTTCAATATTCTAAATTTAACCCACCGTTCTGTATGAATGAAAATCAATGTCTAAAAAATGCAACCGATAGCTCATACTATGCTTGACTTATTTTAACATGACATCATCATCAGTGCATATGTTTTGAACAATCAATGTTTCATGCACCGATACTTCATGAGTATCCAACTCACTGTATTTGAAACCCCGATGAAAACTTCTAATAATTGTAAATTAATAATGTCAACATGATAAGCATAGTTGGATTTATTAATCCATAAAGAATCAATATTCATTGAAAAATAAATAAACTTCAGTAAATGGCTGACATGGCTGTTCTGGTGAGTAATTCAGCGGCTCGTTTGAAGATATGCAACCAAGATGAAAGGGAATTCAAAAAAATGATGCTCTGTATGAAAAGGACAATTTACTCTAATAAATTGCTGAAAACACTTTGTAATCGTATCTTGAGAAATACATCTATTATGATTTTTTAAGCTTTGCATTTTTTGTGAATGTTTTATGTGTGAAAGTTCTGTGTAATTGATAATGACATAATTTGACCTGGCTTCCTGTCCAACCGGAAGTAAAAGAAATACAAATTAAGAGGCTCTTTTTTGAATTGTCAGGAAAAGTCTTGTATACTAACTATCAGTACAGTTTATGAATATTAACATGAAAATTGAAACAGATAATCAATTAATACACGTCTTATAGCTCAATGCAGTCTTAAGTAGGAACATTATCATTTCTTTCCCGTGTAAACTAAATGTAATTGATTTACACTTTGAAATTTCAAAAGCTATCAACAATCTTTTCATCGACTCAATAAAATAGTTCACACATTGACACAACACTGACCCCGACTCCGAACACCTAGTGTTTGTTCCAACAAACACTAAAGCTCTAGTGGATTTTTGAGTTTGTTCGCCCACCTCAAAAATACACCTGATGAATAGATGAAACAGAAATTTTGACAATATAATGCCGTCACCCATTGATTTATTGGGTAATTAAATGTAATTAATTTAATCAAATTTTGAGTTTTTGGTCCAGAACTCGCAAACTTAGAAAGATAAATTTGTTGTTATTTCCTGAAAACAAAGGGTATTGAATACTTATCGTTTTATACATTGGAACAAATTAAGTTTTTCAAAGATTTCTAAAAGAAATTGGCCTTTAAAAATGTTCAAATCTTAGATCCATTGCCTAACGCAGCATGGCTTACCCCGGTGCGACTGGCAACGGTGGGTAGCTAGCCAGTCAAGGCGCTTGTTACAGACCAACGTGGTGCAACCGTAGTTGTTTACAATCGGTGCCATGTGCACCTGGCGTGATTTTCCATTCATGTTTTGACATGCCGAAGGTCATCGTGTTACAACATAGTGCAATCTTCAATGGCGTACTAACATTATAGATCTGAATTCTCCTCATATTCAGTGTCTAATTGTTCCCCTATTCGCCCTTCTCATGGCTTTATGATCAATATGGAATTAAAGACGAAGTTTCACTGAGATGACCACCTGCTTCAGTGATTCCTATGGCTTTTAATTATGTGAGAAAATGCAAGCAGAAAAAGACGAACATTGGTTATGTTTTGATCAAACACCGAGACCAGACACCTGACAGACATCAGCTCATGAAGGGTGTTTCGGACGGCGTCTACGGCAGAGGTTGTAGATGCTATATCGGTGCTACACGGTGATAAAACGGTAAGCTTTGTGTGAAAATCATTGCTTTTCAAAATGAGTATTAATGCACAATTATGTTATAAGGTTTATCCTTAATCATCAAGTGGTGGCGTTGGTGATGTTTTTAAAACTAAGGAACGTTTAGTATGACCGTCGAAGAGGTAGAATTGGGCAATGGGGGATTGGTATGATTGCTGGCTGTGTCACTAAAGTCAGAAAATGGTCCGATTGATGAACGTTTTTCGGCAACTTTGTATTATGACGTGCATAATTATCAAAAAAACAACTTTTTAAAGCTTGTGTTAAGTAGGTTTTGTTTATAAGTTATTCACTTCAAAAACAATATGGGCACCTTCCACTAACTTGTTCTTGTGCAATTTCCTCAATTTGAATTTTGTTATATAGTTTTGACCCCCACCCCTTTGAACAGGCTGGTCCTGGAAAGAGCACAATTTAAATTCAATAAATTAGTAATATTATTGTATAATTATGAAACGTTTTAAGTCTTGATTTTTGTTTATTTTAACAGTTTCAGTTTGACTTAACTTTCCTTTAGTCATAACTTTGCTAATTTTTAATATTGTTTTTTTCTTCTTCAGCATACAGCACATCCACCAGAATGGTCTTGGATCCAGTGACATATTTTCCACTTCTGCTGCATTCCTTATTTCCTGTATAATGCACCATACAGGTAGAAATAGAACTTAAATCATTATGTTATTAGTCGAAATTAGTCATTATGTTATAGGCCTAAGTCAAAATTCACGATAGACTTAGATTTGCCGTCCTCATGATTTGCCTTCGTTTTGCATTATGACTTAAAACAAATGACTTTTTCAATTCTAAAAATTAACAAACTGTTCTGTAGGAAAATCAGTATCTAAAAATCAAGCAAGCTTTTTATAAAATACAACTTCCAAATCGCACCTTGCTTGACTTATTTTAGCGACATCATCATCAGTGTTTTTTGTATTGAACAATCAATGTTTCCTGAACCGAGTATCCACCTCACTGGATTTGAAACCCTGTTAAAAACTTTTCCGAATTGTAACCTAATAACATCAACATGAATGGCATTTAGTGTTTTGTTTTTTTTAATCAACAAAGAATCGATAACCATCGAAAAAAAATAAACTTTATTGAATTGAATACAAGATATTAATAGTTGTATATTTACAGCAGATTTATATTTACGGCAAAAATGCGTGATTAAAGCTAAAACCTTGCATGTCTTCAAGCCGGGATTTGTAACATCCAAAATTTGAGATCCTGTTCAAATGACGTCATCAATTGTCATATAATTATGAAGTCACCTTAAAGGTGCAGTTTAACTTGATCTATCTAAAGTTTATTATTTCGAAATAAAAAAATAAAAAAAATAAACAATCTATTATGATTTTAAGCTTGCATTTTGTGTGAATGTTTTATGTGTGAAAGTTCTATTTAATTTAAAATGACATGATTTGACCTGGCTTCCTGTCCAACCGGAAGTAAAAGAAATACATATTAAGATGCTCTTTTTTGAATTGTTAGTGAAAGTCTTGTATACAGTACAGTTTATGAATATTAACATGAAAATTGAAACAGATAATCAATTAATACACGTTCTAGAGCTCGATGCAGTCTTAAGTAGGAACGTAAGCCTTAATTTCCCGTGTAAACTAAATGTATACACGTAATTGATTTACACTTTGAAATTTCAAAAGCTATCAACAAACTTTTCATCGACTTAATAAAATAGTTAACACATTGACACAACACTGACCCCAATGAAACCCGAACACCTAGTGTTTGTTCCAACAAACACTAAAGCTCCAGTTTTTTTTTTTTTTCTTAATACTTCTTCTTCTTCTTCTTCTTCTTCTCAGCGTCAAGACCATATGCGAATCTGGTATGTCCCGAATATTACAGCTACAATATTTATACTTGGGCATATGATAGATCACAACATTTGAAAACATGACCTTTACTTCGGTCGTAACGAAAGGTCAAAGTTTGCCTTGGTGTAATTCTTAAAAACACTTTCCCGGCAAAACATTAACTTCTGATTATCAGATCAACTTCAAACTTACACCATGTAAGGACCTTGATAAAACCTCAATCACATCAAGTGTTGAGATACAGTAAATCGAAGTTTAATCATTTAAAAATTCATAACTCAAGAAGTACATCAGCTATTATAACAATCTATACATCATCGGAGAGGTCTTGACAAATGTAGCAAATACTAGACAGAGTCTTATACCGTTTGACCTTGTCTTCCTGATTAAACCAAACTTTAAGGAATACTCAGTTTTTTACATACACATTACTCACAATTTTCACATCATGTTGTAGATTTTTAAGCCTTCTCAAACTTTTCCACAAAATAAACTGCATTAAAAACACACATTCAAAGTCCTTCAAACATGCTTGTAGTCTAGTCTCTTTTCAAGGTTCGCGCAACCTGATTTTGACATTACGCTTTGTTAGTCTCTAAAACAGCCGTCCGTGCAAACCTCGCTAACAATTAAATGTCAGATTTTTTAAACATTCATAATTCAACAACCGATTTTCAAACTTTTTTCAGTTATAAAATCCTTGGGCATTGGAAATTAGCTTTGGGTAACCGTGACCTCATGTTGACCTTTACTTCCGGGTCAACCGGAAGTGACACCATATCTCAAGAACTACACAACTGATTTCAAACTTTTTTTCAGTCATAGACTCCTTGGGCATTGGAGATTAGCCTTGAGTAACCGTGACCCCATGTTGACCTTTACTTCCGGGTCATCCGGAAGAGGGACCATATCTCAAGAACTACACAACCGATTTTCAAACTGTTTTCAGTTATAGACTCCTTGGGCATTGGATATTAGCTTTGGGTAACCGTGACCCCATGTTGACCTTTACTTCCAGGTCAACCGGAAGTGACACCATATCTCAAGAACTACTCAACCGATTTTCAAACTTTTTTCAGTTATAGACTCCTTGGTCATTGGAGATTAGCCTTGGGTACTGTGACCCCATGTTGACCTTTACTTCCGGGTCAAACGGAAGTGACACCATATCTCAAGAACTACTCAACCGATATTCAAACTGTTTTTAGGTATAGACTCCTTGGGCATTGGAGATTAGCCTTGGGTAACCGTGACCCCATGTTGACCCTTACTTCCGGGTCAACTGAAAGTGACACCATATCTCAAGAACTACACAACCGATTTTCAAACTTTTTTCAGTTATAGACTCTTTGGGCATTGGAGATAAGCCTTGAGTACCGTGACCCCATGTTGACCTTGTGACACCATATCTCAAGAACTACTCAACCGATTTTCAAAAAAATCAGTTATAGACTCCTTGGGCATTGGAGATTAGCCTTGGGTAACCGTGACGTGACACCATATCTCAAGAACTACACAACCGATTTTCCAACTTTGTTTAGTTATAAAATCCTTAGGTATTGAGTTTTTTACAACTTCACCAGCGCTACACAGAGTGTGGCCCCATTTGAACTGGACTTCCGGTTCAAACCGAAAGATGAACTTTAACATTTAATTTTGTTTTCTTTTTTTCTTAATACTTCTTCTTCTTCTTCTCCCCGTTGCTTTTCCGCTAACAAAAGCACACTTCCCAAGCACATATAAACTTGAAACTTCACAAACTTCACATATAAGTTTTCGGGATGGTGACGTCATCGATGATGTTATAACATTCTTTAAATCAATGTTTAATATTTAAAAAAATCATACCGAACACCTTGTTTTTGTTTTAACAAAAGCTTAAGTCTAGTTTTTTCTTAATACTTCTTCTTCTTCTTCTTCTTCTCAGCGTCCCTTGTCCGCTAACAAAAGTACCTTTTCCAAGCTCATATGAACTTGAAACTTCACATATACTTAGATATACATTACGAGATGAAACCGCTTTAGTTACAAAATATAAATTTTGGTTTTTACCCATACACCGATGTGTGGTAGCACTGTATACTCAGTACTTTCCCGAGTCCTGTGAAAAAAATATCACAGGCTTATTACTCGGGTGGGATTCGAACCCACGACCCTGCAATTCTAGAGCAGTGTCTTACCAACTAGACTACCGAGATTGCCCGGTAGCTAGAGGCAGTTCGAATCCTATGTTTTGGCAGCGGGTACCGCAACGGGAAAGTACTGAGTATACAGTGCTAACACACATCGGTGTATGGGTAAAAACCAAAATTTATATTCTTTATCCCCGATGCAAATTTAACATCTATTATAATCGTTTGGTACCCCGCTGCCAAAACATAGGATTCGAACTGCCTCTAGCTACCGGGCAATCTCGGTAGTCTAGTTGGTAAGACACTGCTCTAGAATAGCAGGAATAAGCCTGTGATATTTTTCACAGGACTCGGGAAAGTACTGAGTATACAGTGCTAACACACATCGGTGTATGGGTAAAAACCAAAATTTATATTCTTTATCCCGATGCAAATTTAACATCTATTATAATCGTGGGTTACCGCTGCCAAAACATAGGATTCGAACTGCCTCTAGCTACCGGGCAATCTCGGTAGTCTAGTTGGTAAGACACTGCTCTAGAATAGCAGGGTCGTGGGTTCAATCCCACCAGTAATAAGCCTGTGATATTTTTTCACAGGACTCGGGAAAGTACTGAGTATACAGTGCTAACACACATCGGTGTATGGGTAAAAACCAAAATTTATATTCTTTATCCCCGATGCAAATTTAACATCTATTATAATAAAACATAGGATTCGAACTGCCTCTAGCTACCGGGCAATCTCGGTAGTCTAGTTGGTAAGACACTGCTCTAGAATTGCAGGGTCGTGGGTTCGAATCCCACCCGAGTAATAAGCCTGTGATATTTTTTCACAGGACTCGGGAAAGTACTGAGTATACAGTGCTAACACACATCGGTGTATGGGTAAAAACCAAAATTTATATTCTTTATCCCCGATGCAAATTTAACATCTATTATAATCGCTTTAGTTACGTCATGATGACGTCATCAGGTGTCAAATTACAAGCCATTTAAGGTAAAAAAGTGACCATATGCGAATTCCTGTATGTCCCCGAATATTACAGCTACAATATTTATACTTGGGCATATGATAGATCAAGACACGGGCAACATTTGAAAAGTTAAGGACAGATTCACATGACCTTTACTTCCGGTCGTAACGAAAGGTCAAAGTTTGCCTTGGTGTAATTCTTTAAAAAAAACACTTTCCATTAACTTCTGATTATCAGATCAACTTCAAACTTACACCATGTAAGGACCTTGATAAAACCTCAATCAAGTAGTTGTGACGTCATGATGACGTCATCAAGTGTTGAGATACAGTAAATCGAAGTTTAATCATTTAAAAATTCAAGAAGTACATAAGCTATTATAACAATCTATACATCATCGGAGAGGTCTTGACAAATGTAGCAAATACTACACAGAGTCTTATACCGTGAGTATACTGAGTATACAGTGCTAACACACATCGGTGTATGGGTAAAAACCAAAATTTATATTCTTTATCCCCGATGCAAATTTAACATCTATTATAATCGTTGCGGTACCCGCTGCCAAAAACATAGGATTCGAACTGCCTCTAGCTACCGGGCAATCTCGGTAGTCTAGTTGGTAAGACACTGCTCTAGAATTGCAGGGTCGTGGGTTCGAATCCCACCCGAGTAATAAGCCTGTGATATTTTTTCACAGGACTCGGGAAAGTACTGAGTATACAGTGCTAACACACATCGGTGTATGGGTAAAAACCAAAATTTATATTCTTTATCCCCGATGCAAATTTAACATCTATTATAATCGTTGCGGTACCTGCTGCCAAAACATAGGATTCGAACTGCCTCTAGCTACCGGGCAATCTCGGTAGTCTAGTTGGTAAGACACTGCTCTAGAATTGCAGGGTCGTGGAATCCCACCGAGTAATAAGCCTGTGATATTTTTTTCACAGGACTCGGGAAAGTACTGAGTATACAGTGCTAACACACATCGGTGTATGGGTAAAAACCAAAATTTATATTCTTTATCCCCGATGCAAATTTAACATCTATTATAATCGCTTTAGTTACGTCATGATGACGTCATCAGGTGTCAAATTACAAGCCATTTAAGGTAAAAAAGTGACCATATGCGAATTCCTGTATGTCCCCGAATATTACAGCTACAATATTTATACTTGGGCATATGATAGATCAAGACACGGGCAACATTTGAAAAGTTAAGGACAGATTCACATGACCTTTACTTCCGGTCGTAACGAAAGGTCAAAGTTTGCCTTGGTGTAATTCTTTAAAAAAAACACTTTCCCGGCAAAAACATTAACTTCTGATTATCAGATCAACTTCAAACTTACACCATGTAAGGACCTTGATAAAACCTCAATCAAGTAGTTGTGACGTCATGATGACGTCATCAAGTGTTGAGATACAGTAAATCGAAGTTTAATCATTTAAAAATTCAAGAAGTACATAAGCTATTATAACAATCTATACATCATCGGAGAGGTCTTGACAAATGTAGCAAATACTACACAGAGTCTTATACCGTTTGACCTTGTCTTCCTGTTCAAACCGGAAGTTGAAAACTTCACAATTCAAACTTTAAGGAATACTCGTACTTTTTACATACACATTACTCACAATTTTTACATCATGTTGTAGATTTTTAAGCCTTCTCAAACTTTTCCACAAAGATGTTACCTTTTTGACCTTCACTTATGGTTGAAATCGGGTATACATTGACCCGCTGTCAAACTGCGGGAATAAACTGCATTAAAAACACACACAATACGCGATCTAAACCAGTTAGACGGTGAGCGGCTGCTTGCTCCATTGAATCAAACCGCAAGGTTCAAAGTCCTTCAAACATGCTTGTAGTCTAGTCTCTTTTCAAGGTTCGCGCAACCTGATTTTGACATTACGCTTTGTTAGTCTCTAAAACAGCCGTCCGTGCAAACCTCGCTAACAATCAAATGTCAGATTTTTTAAACATTCATAATTCAAGAACTACACAACCGATTTTCAAACTTTTTTCAGTTATAAAATCCTTGGGCATTGGAAATTAGCCTTGGGTAACCGTGACCTCATGTTGACCTTTACTTCCGGGTCAACCGGAAGTGAGACCATATCTCAAGAACTACACGACCGATTTCAAACTTTTTTTCAGTTATAGACTCCTTGGGCATTGGAGATTAGCCTTGAGTAACCGTGACCCAATGTTGACCTTTACTTCCGGGTCATCCGGAAGAGGGACCATATCTCAAGAACTACACAACCGATTTTCAAACTGTTTTCAGTTATAGACTCCTTGGGCATTGGATATTAGCTTTGGGTAACCGTGACCCCATGTTGACCTTTACTTCCAGGTCAACCGGAAGTGACACCATATCTCAAGAACTACTCAACCGATTTTCAAACTTTTTTCAGTTATAGACTCTTTGGGCATTGGAGATAAGCCTTGGGTACCGTGACCCCATGTTGACCTTTACTTCCGGGTCAAACGGAAGTGACACCATATCTCAAGAACTACTCAACCGATTTAGAAAAAAAATCAGTTATAGACTCCTTGGGCATTGGAGATTAGCCTTGGGTAACCGTGACCCCATGTTGACCTTTACTTCCGGGTCAACCGGAAGTGACACCATATCTCAAGAACTACACAACCGATTTTCAAACTTTGTTCAGTTATAAAATCCTTGGGTATTGAGTTTTTACAACTTCACAAGCGCTACACAGAGTGTGGCCCCATTTGAACTGGACTTCCGGTTCAAACCGAAAGATGAACTTTAACATTTAATTTTGTTTTCTTTTTTTCTTAATACTTCTTCTTCTTCTCCCCGTCGCTTTTCCGCTAACAAAAGCACACTTCCCAAGCACATATAAACTTGAAACTTCACAAACTTCACATATAAGTTTTCAGGATGGTGACGTCATCGATGATGTTATAACATTTTTTAAATCAATGTTTAATATTTAAAAAAATCATACCGAACACCTTGTTTTTGTTTTAACAAAAGCTTAAGTCTAGTTGTTCATACTTCTTCTTCTTCTTCTTCTTCTTCTTCTTCTTCTCAGCGTCCCTCGTCCGCTAACAAAAGCACCTTTCCCAAACTCGTATGAACTTGAAACTTCACACACAGTTAGATATTCATTAGGAGAAAAAATCGTTTGAGTTACGTCATGATGTTATTAAAATTCAAAGTTTATTATTTCAAAAAATCATAACTTTTGATCTAAATAATGGATTCTTACAATCGACACATCATCGGAAAGGTCGTTAACAACTCCGTAAACGCCTCGCAGACATGACCCCATTTTGATCTCGTCCACCGGCATTAAAGCGCACGTTTGTGTTGACCCACTTTGATAACGCGAGATAGTGTTATAGCTCGTGTACAGATACATGTACATAGAACGTGTAGTTCAGTTTACATCAACTACATGTAGGAATACATTTAGCAACGCTGCATGTCACCTTGTATATTGCGCACCCCGGCATAAAGATAATCCATGTAATACTTGAAAAATTCGTAACTCCTGAACCACACATTGGATTTTTACAATCTATACATCATCTGAAAGGTCTTTATAAAACCTAAAATACGCTACACTTATTGTGACCCCGTTTGACCCTGTCTTCCGGTTCAAAGCGGAAGTTGAAATTTAATGTTTCAAAATTCATAATTCCTGAACCACACAATGGATTTTTACAATCTATAATTATATCATTGGACAAGTATGTAATAATTTTCGATTCACAGAATGTGACCCCAATTGACCTTTACTTCCTGTTCAAACCGGAAGATGAAATTTAATATTTGAAAAAATCAGAACTCCTGAACCACACATTGGATTTTTATCATCTATACATCATCAGAAAGGGCTCCAAAGATTTAAGAAACGCTACACACTGTGACCTCATTTGACCTTTACTTCCGGTTCAAACCGGAAAGTGAAAGTTAATGTTTCAACAAATAGTTGGAGGTTTACAATCCATACATCATCTAAATCATCTTCATAAACTAAATGCGCTACACAAAATGTGACCCCTATTTGACCTGGACTTCCGGTCCAAACCGGAAGTTGATGTTAATTTTTTTGAAAAATTCATAACTCCTGGACCAGGCATTGGATTGATAAGGTAGAATGTTTATTCATTCAATCACTCCCCACGAACACCTTGTTTTTGTCACATGACAAAAACTCAATCTCTAGTTCTTCTTATAGTCGTTTGTCCGAAAAAAATGCATAGTTGTGAACCTTGGATGAACTTTAAACTTTGCATGTAGTTAGAATATAACTAACGGATGCCGAGGTAGTTGTGACGTAATGATTACATCATCAGGTGTCGAATTACAGTAAATCAAAGTTTAATATTTAAAAAAATCATAACTCGATAATTACCAAACAATCTATACATCATCGGACAGGTCTTTTAAAACTCAACAATTGCTACATAGACAGTGACCCTGTTTGACCTTGACCTCCGGCTCAAAATGTAAGTTGAATCTTTCGTTAGCAATAGCCCTGCGGAAGCACGCGGGTGGCTGTTCCGCTCCATTGAACACAAGGTCCAAAGTCTACGAATACTGTGTATAGCCCACATTTAACCTGAAACATGCTGTACGCGTCACATTCATGATGAGCTCAAAACGAACAGTTCATGTGGGATCTATGGTGGCGCTATATCAAACTAATGGTCATTTAATTACAGCGACCGGCATTTACGAGAATCCAACTTTTAAATCATGTTGAATACTTCAAAGAAGTACAATGTGAACAACAAAAAGTCAACATAATGATGTAGCTCACGCATTATCAAAGCACTGACCCCTAGGATACCTGAACTTCTAGTGTTTGTTCCTACAAACACTAATTTCTAGTTTCATTTGCATTGGTTGCCATTCCCTTATCGTGTCAAATTTAAAATATTTTTACTCGCTTTTAAATCATTGCACAAATTTTTGTTTATCTTTGTAATCTTATTCATCTGCGTAAACACTCAATGTATTCACTTATAGATGTTCTGGCCAAGTACATGTACATTGTATCTTACAGGTTCCTAAGACAATTGGTGATAGAGCTTTTGAGGTAGCTGGTCCTAGACTCTGGAATGAACTTCTCCCACTCAATGATCAGGCAGCTAAAAACAATTGAGGGTTTCAAAAGCCATCTGAAAACATACTTTTTTAAGAAAGCTTTTAATGTATGATTGTTTTATTTAAGTTATTTCTACTAGTTAGTTTAAGTTCACTTTTGTTTGTGCTAGTGAAGTGTTGTACCTCAATATTTTTAGTCACTGGCTTGTCCGGTTTAATTTGTTTACTTTTTATGAGGGTGTGTTTTTTAGAATTTATTTTTTAACTTTTGTATATATATGCTTGTTTGCTACCGTTTTTGTTCTTTTCTTATCTGTATGTATTTTCTTAGTATTTTAATTTGTCTTATTGTAAAGCGCGGTATAAGTAACATTATCATTATTATTATTATTATTATTATTAAATCAAATGTAAGCAGTAAACAAATAAGCTTACAAGTAGAACAAATTTGTCATATGTTTTTCAAGGATTTGAAGACTTATCCAGAATTAGTTCTAATCATTCATTATTTTTGAACAATGTTGGTTTTCATGTAGTGTTCAGTTACACTACAGTAAGGACCACCCACTCCTATAATCATTTCTGGCCATGCTCCTGGCAAGCCTACTTTACATGATGTGAGTGAATGTGCACCGCCATATGTGGCAGCTTTTACTGTTGCTCTACTTAAAATGTCTCTGTTTTTTTACTATATTGGTTTTCTATCGGTCAACTCCTAACAATGTTTCTGAATAGAGTTCATTGGAGTTTGACCACCAGCTACCAATTCAAGGAATTTTGGGGTTGTTTTTGTATGGACTGAGTACAAACTTATCGAACCTCCTGCACCAGCCATGCCTGACTCATCATCTACTGGTACATGGACCAAAATTGACAATGACTTCGCCCAGGATTCAAAGATGAACGCAATGGCATCATCGTTGAAAATGAGGGGGTATGGGTAGGCATAATATATCTATTGTCCACCCCTACCAAAGGTATGGTTCAGCTCCACACATCATACCTCAGTAGGCTAATATCTCAGTACCAGAATTGACATTAACTGACACACAGGGACAAAATAACTCAAACCTTTGATGAGGGCTAAGCCTCATGCTAACGTGAGTGTTCATACCACATGGAATGCTAACTTACTGCGACACAAGTCTGACATACATGTACTTGTCAATTATATCTAAGAAAATGATGTACAATGTAGATATCATGTTCTCAACTGAAACCTGGCTTGCAGAAAATGACACAGTCTAGCTGGGATTGTACTCCTCGTTGATTTTCTTCCAGTGGCGGCCTTGGTGTTCTTCTTAAGAAGTAACTTAACCTGCTCATTACTCCCTCTGGCTTTGAAACATTTAACTTTAAACACACCTGTGTTACAAGCAAGAGAAAATCCATTTAATTTGTTGTAATCTATTGTCCTCAAACCATCCCCTACTAATGGCTTTAAGACTGCAGACTTTTTGACAAAGTTTGAGAGATTCCTTGATGAACTTTCAATTCTTCCTTTGCAGTTGGTGCTACTGGGCAACCTGCATTATGATACTCCTTAAAAATGGGATTTTAACCAATTTCTCTTCACTCTCTTCTTCCGGTTTTCGACAACATCTTACTGGTTCCAATCATCAACATGGCCACAATCTTGATTTACTGTTCTCCTGCATCGATGATGACACAGTTCAAGAATGGCACATACGTCCTGTACTTTACTCCGATCACCACATTATCAAGTGCAACTTGAGGCTTGAAAAACCTACTTCCTTGAAAGTTACAAGAACATCTTGTGAATATGGAAAGATTGACCTTGAGCTGTTTCAGAATCAACTCGATGAGCGCCTCAGGACTTACTTTGCAGACAGTAGATGATCCTCTCACTAAATCAGATATTTAGAAACTTATTAAGCAATTTTCAAACAAGTCTTGTTCACTAGATACACTACCTGCCTGGCTACGTGTACCAATCATTACTAGAATCATCAACACTTCTGTTTTATCTGTTGTTTTCCCTGAAACCTTCAAACAGTCCAATCATTACCCCCATTCTTAAGAAGCCCACACTTGATTCTAATGTTCTTAAGAGTTACTGTCCCATTTCCAACATCAAATTCATTGGCAAACTTGTTGAAAAGGCTGCTTTATGTTGAGTTATTAACAACCTGAACAGTAATCAATAGTGTGGACAAATTCCAATCTGCATATGAAACTCACCACAGTACCATGACTGCCTTGGTCAAGGTGAAAAATGACATCCTGGAATCCCTTGTTCTGGTTTTATTTGACATGTCGGCTACATTTGATATCGTTGAACGTGGAATATTTCTTGACAGAATAAAGACTTGTTTTGGCATTACAGGTACCGCAAAATCATGGTTCTACCTCAATGAACGACGTACCAGAGTTATCCAATAGGAAAGTTCAATCTGTAGAGCATGTACTCAGATTCTCGGTACCCCAGGGATCCGTCATAGGACCACAATGCTTTACTACATACATCATAACCATCCAGTTGGTGATATTATCAGAGAACACAATGTCAGTTTTCATGTTTATGCAGATACCAGTACCCAATTCTCAAATTGTGATTTTTCTAATCTGTCCACATTTTCTATGATCAATACTGTTTATGTTCACGATGATCTGGTGCTTACACGGACGACCGCGAACATGCACTTTTCTACACAAGAATGTCACAATTTTGAAGCTGAAATCATCCAAAGAAAGGGCATTACAAAACTTTATGATTCTTTTGTCTATTTGAAATTCCGCAAAGCTAAACGCTCACCTTTCCAACGCTCTACTTTTACTGCAGTGGTTTACATTACATTTACAAACAACAGACTGGGTGCTATAGCCCAGGTTGGACTCCTCCGTTGCATACCAGCAGGACGAGGGTCGCTACAGCGTCGTCCGACGCTGGTAGTGCATAACTTCACTGTGGTTGAATACTGGTAATTTATGCAACAGTAATGGGATTTAAATCGATGTCACAACATAAAACTTTTTTAAAAAGAGCTTAGCAACTGTGTTACTATTTACTACAAATAAAAATAAAGTAGACTCTCGGTGTATGGATGGGTCTTTGCATGTCTTAGCCATCAGCTGCGATGACGTGTAGCACCCACTGTAAGTCACGTGATAACATGTCAACATTGGTCGCGCAATCGGTCTGTTGTGCATCCCTCCAGCCCTACTTAATTCTCCGCATCATCAGCAGTCCAGCAATCTCCTGAAGAGGAGCAGAGTATTCAAAACATCGAGACCACACTGGCTCTTCTTCATAGCCAACACTTCTCCCAAAAGAGTTCTACCCGCAAGTTTACTAACTATAGTGTTTTTAATGATCCACACCATGCAAAGCTTAAATAATCACTTGAATGTGATATAATTATTGTTTAAAAGCGATTGTGTGGCTTAGTATTATTAAAACATAAAATAGGTATAACTCCCCAAAAAGTGTTTCTACAGATAGTTATGTGTGATCGTTTAGGCACCCTGCCATTACCACAAAATATCAGCCTCTGATTCTGCCAGCTTACAGAGATCTGCAATATTTTACCCTGATGTTTTTGTATGGCTTTATTCAGGCTGTACTGTCAGCAAAGCCATTAAAGATTTTTTGCTTTGTGCGGTTGGCACAAGACGTGACAGAATTTAATCTCATTCTCGATTTTTTTAGACCTCAGAAAAATCAGGGAAATTTTAATTTTACATACTCTGAAAAGACTATCGAAACCTGTACCATGTGTACATAATACATGTAGGTCAGCTCTTGTTTGCAATAAAACACAGTCAAAAATTTGGTTCTACAAAATGGGGGAATGTGTTAGTTCACAAAGTAAAGGAAATTTCCACACAATTTCAAGGTATATTTGTGTGATCATTATATTCCACTTAAAACATCTTTCCAACCATATTCATTTCATAACAAACGGTTTTTATAGTCCAAAGCGCCCAATCCGAAGGCAACGTGTCTCTAATTGTTAGTGCTTTTCCTCAGGCACACAGGAAAATACATGAATGTTGTGTTCTGTGTCAGCCTCAAGTAATTGCACCTTGTCTGAACAAAAACCCATGAGTTTGTTGTTTAATGGTGTGGATGGGTCACAGTTTGTTGAACTGAATATCGTGTTGGAGATATTCAGGTTTGTTTAATGAAGTGGCACCTTACGATTTATAAGCTTTCAAAGTTATTATGCTTTAGTTATTTCTCTACACTGAAAGCATCTGTTACATGTAAGTTCCTTAATGAAGTAGTTCATAATGCAGGTTGTGTTGCTTCACATATATCAATAAAAACAAAACAAAACTTTACTTAAATTCTGTCATTATGACATCATGGCCTTTTATTCCTTTGTATGAACAAATATATTATTGTATTTCCCAGATTCCTGTTGGCATTTCTAAGGAAATACTTGGAACAGATATAGTTCTGACTACAAGCGCTGATGGACAATTTTACAAGTAAGTTTAAAAAACACGATTACCTTATTAAAGCATAGTTGAGTAATCACATCACAGTTGAGTAATCACATCACAGTTCCATACAACTCATTAAAACTAATTTGAGTTTAATCTACATGTATTGTTAACTCATTTGGATTATAAAGTTTCAGGGAAGCAAATATGAATATTATTTTGGGAAAAACAATAAATTTTATCTAATACGTGTAACCCTTTTGAAGAGACTAAAATTTATACAATCAGTCTTGAAAAGTTCAGTAAAGATATCTTGGTTAATATTTCACTAGTTCTATTCTGCTACAAATTTAATTCACATTAGCGCCCTCTCTAGTTTTAGCATCAAAACCTTGCAACATGGCTGCCATCTAAGTCTTTATTTTTCTGTTTGCGCCAGTAAAGCTCAGTCCTGGTCTGCAAAGCTCTCTGTAAAGAGTCCCTTAAGACTGTTAAGAGTGAGTTGTAAAACACTTTGTTTGTAGAGTTTTTTATCATTATTAGAAGTTACCTTATGGATACAAAACCTAGTGAAATGAACGTCTGCCTTTAACAAGGTTGTAGGAATTTTCCCAGGACAAATCATCTCTTCTGGATATAGTCACAGACACATAATAATAATAATAATAATAATAATAATACAAAGCATTTATATGGCGCTATACAAAGAACAGAGCGCCTAACAAAGAGAAGGAAACAAATGAAGAAAAAAAAAATACAAAAACAAACCAACGACAAGCCAAGAAAAACAAAATGAGGAGCAAGTTAGGATGGTTCTGGGAACAGAAGGTGTCTTGAGGAGGCGTTTGAACACAGCTAACGACGCCGCTTTGCTTAGACTTGCTGGTAGCGTGTTCCACATGCACGGTGCAGCATCTGCGAAGACTCTGTCCCCAGCTTTTCTTTTAGATCTAGGAATGGAAAGCTGGGTCAAGTCCGAAGAGGAGCGGAGTCGATGTCTGTGTACATCCGGGACTTTACCATTTTGTTAATGTATCAAATCAACAAGATAAGAGGGAGCTTGAGCATGGAGAATTTTGTAAATCAGTGTGAACATTTTGAAACAGATTCTTTCTTTAACAGGAAGCCAATGTAGCTCTTTCAGCTGGCTACCAGAAGGCTGGTCCCGTCCACATAAATCGACGGATGCGCCACAGGTTGCGAATGTGAAAGTTAACAATTTTACAAACAGAGCTCACATGATAAGACATATTCAAAGATGGATCCAGAATAACGCATAAATCTTTAATAGAAGAGGAATTGTGAACGTGTAGATTTTCCAGTCTTAGCTCCAGGTTGGTGAGAGAGGGAAGTATGCAATTATCAGCAAAGACAAAGAACTCTGTCTTATTCTGGTTGAGTTGAAGCATATTTGGTGACATCTACTCATTGATTGTACGTATGCATGATGATAGACTGGAAAGGACCCGTTGACGGTCACTGTTACTCCTCGGATCAAATTCAACGTAAAGTTGAATATCATCAGCGCACTGATGAAACATGATGTTGTGTTTACGAATAATGTCCCCAATGGGAGAAGTGTACATAATCACCGGCGCACCCAGGGGGGGGGCCGGGGGGCTTGAGCCCCCACCCCCCCCCCCCCCAAGAGGGTCTCCGAGAAAAAAATGGGGGGAGAGGAGGAAAGAAAGGAGAGGGAAGGGGAGGGAGAAGAGTCGTAGTGTGTGTGTGCAATGTGTAGTTTTATTTCTGGTGGCAGGATTTTCTTTTCATTCTATGCCATTCGCAATTTTTTTATTTCATATGAAGAACTTCGGCCCCGTTTTGTGCAGATAATCCCTCACACTGTGTGAGCTGACTGTGGCAGGCTTGAGTGCACAGCCAGAAATGGGATCATTCATTTACATTGTAGGGGGACAAAAGTCCACTTCGTATGAAGTGGCAGGAAGCAAGAGGTTTATTTAAAACAAAAACCTTGCAGTAATTGGGAGTAATAAATCAATTTCATTGAAATAAATTAAGTCGCATAAAATGTAGAGTAGATTACAGACATTATAAAGAAATATTGAACATAGTTTAAATGATGACAAGAAAATTCATGAAACTTGATTCGTCAAGATATTTCTGTACATCATTTTACAAAAAAGACATGAGACCCTTTTACCGATGTGTTAAGTGATAATGTTATGTAGTCCTATTTTTTTGGAATTTTTTTTAACGAAGTATTAGCATTTTTGGCATGCACACCACATATTTTGCAAAAAACACCCCTATTAACTAAATGCAGTGATCCAGCCACGTCGAGTGATGTTCGAGTCAAATAAAAACACAAAGTTCCACGATTCAAATAGACTTTTGGACATTAAAAACGCTACATTGTTGAATCAAAATGCTTTTTAGATATAAAATTATTGTTGAGGCATGAAGAATGATGAATTAAAACAGCAAAAAGCTTTGCCAAACGACGTATTCTGCTTCCGATTGAACGCTGTTTGTGCTTCGCGCGGTTTGAGCAGGTCTAGCTTCCGGCCACATAACCCATTAGCCATATGGCTCGTAGTCCAGACTATGGAGGTCAAGCTCTCCCAAACGGACTTCGTGATTTGACACAAAAAGTGCCCCTTTTTCCAGTCCACCAATCACAAAACATGTTACATGGGTGGAAAGCTTATTTTATCTAGTTTCATAAACCGTGCGACTTCTAGTGGTGCGAGCTTGCTAGCGAGTTTGCCATTCAATTTAGTGGGACAACCCCCGCAAAAAATGACAAAATGTGGTGTGACCTCCATAGGAAACTGATTATTTTAGTCAAAATGCACCTTTTTCAATCAAAA
Organism: Plazaster borealis; assembly: GCA_021014325.1. Taxonomy (NCBI): domain Eukaryota; kingdom Metazoa; phylum Echinodermata; class Asteroidea; order Forcipulatida; family Labidiasteridae; genus Plazaster; species Plazaster borealis. The sequence continues at coordinate 15,045,760 of CM037463.1, forward strand.
AGTGCCCCTCTTTGCTGGCTCTTAATTAAATAAGAAATGTATCGTTTCGAAAGAGGAATATATATACTATACGATGCCGAGCGACTTTGTAAGTTTAACTAAAGCACTTTTCTTAAACTGAGGAAAACGTCTCCCGAGTGTGTGAATTTGAAGGGAATTTCCCGTGTTGAACAGGTCGCCGTGAAAGGTGTTGAGCAGATGCACGCTAGTTCTTCATATGCTGCCAAAATTACTCTTTTATATGAGAGATTCGATAACGCGAGGTGCGAGATGCAAGATGACAGATATTGAACACCATACCTACCTGATATCTATCTCACTTTTTAGATTTGCCACAAAAACATATTAAGCATTTGAAACGTCACTTTGTCCAGGACAAAATATGTCTCACGTTGGTCTCAAGTCATTCCGGCTTTCAATGTTTCCCCCCCTCAAGGATTGCCTGTAGTAGGCCTACTACACTTGAATTTTAGAAACACCTGATAGTAATTTTTTTAACCCACAAAGTTTTTAATGAATATGCATTAAACCGGATATCGACCAGATCCTAACGAACGTCATCTCGCGTTGCTCCCTTTCCACATGTTTCTTCAAGTCGGCTATGTGCAGGGAATAAAAAGGCCTGCAATCCTGCCCTTTCCAAATTACACATCACATTTATTCCCAGGTTAAACTTTGAATTTTCACTTTTTAACAGTAATCTGATAAAAGTTATAATTATCTAACACCACTTTCGCAAAACGAAGGATTATCTGTAGGATCTGGATTTGCCGCCCACGTATTCATAGAATTTGCCGCCCAGTGATGAAAAATAGGTAGCACCGCCCACATGAACGTCTTTTTCCACAACGTCCGCAGCATTATTATTTAAAACAAAAACTTTTGCCGACAATGTACAGCGTTTACAACATTCTGGGGACTGCATGCTGGCATTATCTGCCTGACCCAGTTAAGTGGCAATAAGTTCTAACAAGAGGGAGGCCGAACATCACTGAAAACTTGCAATCCAGACTCCAGAGATGTCAGCACGAGATTGGCTTTGCAAGGTTGGCGTTTATTAGACTTTTCTTTGAGCCCGTTGATGTTACAGATAAATTTCAAATAAAAATTAAAGATGTAGGCCTATATGGTCAGAAGTGCTTAAAAAGTATGTATATTTTTCAAATTTTAAGCATAAAGAGGCTTGATTTTTCACCCCAAAAATGCCACAAGCCCAGAGCTTACGGGGGTTCGCCCCCTTGAGCCCCCCTAAGACATAATCCTGGGTGCGCTGTTGTACATGATGAACCCTAACGGACCAACAATGGAGCCCTTAGGGAGCATATAGGTAAAGTTATGATCACAAGATATGACACCTTGAATGGAAACTTAAGTCGCACGCTCACTGAGGTTGTGCGAAACCAGGAATTAACAGCACTATCAATTCTGAATTGACTCGGAGTCTCTGCAGGAAGATTTCATGACCGACATGTCAAGTAAGACCATGAGAACAGCTTTATTGTTATCAAGGGACGAGAGGATATCAGTTTTGACCCTAAGAAGGGCAGTCTCTGTACTGTGATGGCACTTGTACGCAGACTGGAATTGTTCTCCAAGATCATTGCTATTCACGTGGTCATTCACCTGACATGTAGCCGCCTTCTCGATAACTTTCAACAAAAATGTTATGTTTGCAACTGGACGATAATTCTGAAGTTCATTGCCATCCAGGAACTCTTTTTGATAACTGGGGTGATGATAAAATGTTTAAGATTGGAAGGGAAATTACCTGTTGAGAGATAAGCATTAGCAATTTGGGTGATAACAGGAAGCAGGGTGTATATATTTTCCTTAACCAGCCAAGATGGCAAGGGATCCAGTGAGCAAGATCTACTATAGGAAAGCGCATTATAATTTGGGTTTGTCCCTCCAGTGGTGTTCTCTGATCTTGTCACACAGGTGTCCCAGCCAGGTCAAAACACAGGCTTACAAATCGAACAGCTCAAGTACAGTTACAACAGCCTATGCTTGCCCTCCAAGGGGGTAGTGCAAGCGACAACGTGAGCGACCTCACAAGCGAGTGTGCATGTTGTTTATCACCTGAGTCCAGCATACCCTTTGCAAAAACCTAAACATGTGCGATCCTGTGAGGCTCATTTTTGCCTGGCCTCACAACATTTATTGGGTAAGTCTAGAACCTGGTTCGTACTGCCTGTGACTGCTTCGTGCAAAGCGAATTTGACGTCACAGCTCTGTTTTCTCTGCGAATAGCTCAATTCTTCGTTGCGAATTCTTCGTTGTTCGTTGCGAATTTGTGACGTCAAAATTCGCATCACATTCGCAGGTAGTATGAACAGGGCTTGACTAGGGTGATACATTTGTAGGTTTCCTGATTCTGATAACACAAAAACGCTGTCACTGTAACCAACGGCAATATAGCTGACTTCGCTTGATTCGGACACAGCTTTATTGTGTGTTGAAAAAAAAGGGCTGCTGGGCCTAATGTTCAGGAGTCATTGGTCCCCTACCTTTTCTATACAATGTAAACACAGGCAGAGCATTGCTTTTGGTTACCAGCACAATATGCCTCAGAGTCTTGCAAGGCTTTGTTGCTCCTTATCTCTGGACTATCTCGATTTCCCTATCTGCACACTTTATTCATGAACCATCAAACAATAGCTGCTGCTGTAACGAAAATAGGACACTAATAATAATGCAAGGCTGTCTTGCACTAAGTCTCTACCTCAAGGCAAGCACAATGAGATCAGTGGCGATATGTTTCAGTGCGTTTATAATTATAGTGGCAAAACATGCAAACAAAATAATACAATACTCAATGAGTGATGATGACAACAAGTTCATGAAGGTTGACTGTTACTATGGCAAAGTAAATTTGCATATTTTCTAGTTTATCTTTTGGGGCTAAATTTCAAGCAGTCCCCGCAAAATGTAAAAAGCTGACAAGATTATAAATCAAACAAACGTCAGATTATTTGGTTCTACCCATACACCGATATGTGTAGAGCACTTTATACTTGGTACTTTCCTGAGACCTGTGAAAGTAATCTACTGGCATACACTTTATTACCTTGGTGGGATTCGAACCCATGACCTTTGCCATTCTAGAGCAGATGTCTTACCACTAGACCACCGAGACTGCCCGGTAGCTAGAGGCAGTTCAAATCCTATATTTGAGCAGAGGGTGCCACAACAATTTAATAATAGATATCAAATATGCATCGGGATAAATAATTTGGTTTTACCCATACACAGATGTTTGTAAAGCACTGTATACTCGATACTTTCCCAAATCCTGTGAACAAAATCCATAGGTATATTACTTAGGTAACCTTCGTACCACTAGACCAATGAGATTGCCCAGTAGCTGCGAGACAGCTCAAATTCTATATTTTAGCAGCGGGTACAAAGGTCCCTTAGCACTAGAGGATGGCCCCAAGGCCCGGCCTTTGCCTACAAACCAAGGGGCTAAAATTAGCCCCAGGTTGTCAGGTGTCTATCTATACTCCCAGGAGACTCGGCAAAGGCTAGTTCAGCAGGTTATAATCATAGCCTTGAAGCCTCTGTCTTACATTTGTTTTTCACAGAAGGAATATAATCAATATTATCTAGTCCAAGCCACCTCTAACTAAGCTGGTAGCAGACAGAGTGGCGACTTCCAAAGGGTACATTTGTTGATCAAACTCACATGATGCTGTCATAACACATGTGCAACGTGGACACTACCTTACACTTGGGAATGAGGGGAGCATCCTTTCTCCTTCTTTTCATAGAATATCTCATTGCTTTGTGTATGCGAGAAAGATTCTTCAATTCCATCACACATGCTTCATGTACTTAGAGCCTCATTCCACTGCTTAGATGTTAGCATATGTATCCTTTTTAGTTTAATAGTGTGTTCGTTCGAATTACTACAGCTTGGCAAGGAAATTTTCTTTATGCACACCCTTTCCCTCAAAAGAGTATGCAAGCGCCTAGAGGCATGGACACTCCTGTATCAGGACTTTTTTCCTGGAGAATTCCAGGATACAATGGAGACAGAGGTGAAGCAAAGTGGATGTAACTGGAAAGATCAACATCTGCAATAAGTATCACAGACTGAGACAACACCCAGAAGCATAAGACCTCCTTCCAAATTTCAAAATTGGATATCACTGATGATTACAAGCTGGTGTCGGGCACAATTGTCCGCCAGACATCAGTCCCAACTCTGCTAGCAGAGCGCAAGGCATTTGAAAGGTACATTTGCTTCCTCCTCTTAAAGCAGGAATAAGCATAGTGCCAGCTACACAAGACGACTGATGCTTGGTGGCTTGGCTCCACCTTTTTACCAACCCATCCAACTCACTGTCTCTGTAATGCCTACCCACACCTTCGATGGTGGCTATAACCAACTTATGCAAGCACATGGGTCGAACATTCATGGAATTTGGACTCCCACAAGGACTGTATAGTGTTGGCCAACACTTCCCGAGTAGTCATGTGTCAATTAGTCACGACTTCATCAATAGTCACAACCATTTTTGAATTATATCTCCACATAGATGTGTATCACACCACAGCCTCCAAATCAAAGATCGTGTATCGCCGTGGGCGCAAATTGGGGCTGTTATGTGAATGCACTGGACGCCATTTCAGTAAGCAACTCTTTTGATACAACAATAGATCAGTGCAGACAATGACAATTGCTATCAATGATATCAAAGCATTTGCTGACCAAAATGGCACTGATAACCTCATTTTGCGCCTTCCGGCGCTACATGTAGACGATCTTTACAACATCGCGGTACAATTATAACCACTTCACATCAGATGATTTTTTTTCCCCCGCTATTTTGGGGGGACAGACTTCTGGCAGATGTTTTTTAATGCCCGGAACAACTTCAGATTTTCCCCCAATTTTTTGCTGACAGCTGGAAAGCTGACAATTATATCCACCCGGACTTTCCAGGCATGCACCTACCGTGATATGGTTTGTTTCACCCATACAAAGAGGGACAACAGAGAGGTTCTGGAAAACATGCCTTGTTAAATCCCTTTCCGGGGGTTATTGTGTAACCTCTGATTACAGACCTTTGTCCTATTTTTGTATAGGATAATGTGGAAAACAAGAATGGACAGGCTGTCACCATTCTTTGTCATTATACTTTGCTCAATGGGAGGTAAGTCCGAGCGTTTCAAGATTCCAGCAGACCGTGGCAGACCTTTCGGTCGTGGCTCACAGCCAAGGTTCTGCAATTCACATTTAGTTCCTACTCAATTTTCTAGCAAGACAACATCAAATCCTGAAGCTAATTATGAGAAACGTTGTCAGGGTTTCATTGTGACAACGATATTTTCAAAGGAAAACGATTACTCAAGAAGCTCCAAAAGGTTCCTAAAATTAATACCGCGGATCTGCATGGAAAATTGTTCAGTTATAAACCGCGGCCTATGATCAAAAAGTGAGAAAATTTACAGTTAGATGGAAAATAAAGACGCAGGTGGAGTTGCAGGGATTTCAAATAGACTGAGAGTTTCAAACAATTTTCATCTTTGACTTTTATTTCTTATTTTATTTTGTTTCCAGCAAATAAAGAGCAAAGAAAACACTGATTGTGATGATCATTGATTAACTGATGGATTAATGTATAGTTAATGAACACATTTACGAGCCAACAGCAAGTTGGCATACGACGGATGGCGGTAGCTAGAGATGGAGTTTCATCTTGCATGTATTTAAATGTATACATCATCGCTGTCCGGCTGTACAGTTCTGAAACCAATCAC
>CM037463.1:15052025-15077025 GCA_021014325.1 Plazaster borealis
ATTTATTTAAAAAATAAAATATATTATATATATTATCTTTATAGGTACATTGTATCTGGTTTTTTTTGTTAATGTTCTCTTGCTGTATTTACTCGTTGTTTTATTTATTTTATTTATATTTTATATTTTATTTATTCTTGTATGTACATGTATGTATTTATTTATTTATTTGTAAATTAATTTATCTTTTCTTATTTAAAGGAACATTACAGAATTGGTTTTTGCTAACAAACCAGTTGCTGGCAGTGTAAGCACTTTATATAACCCACCATATACATAAACTGACAAACCTGTAGAAGTTTGAGATCGATCGGCCATCTGGGTCACGAGAAAATAGTGAAAAACCGATTACACATAATTTGCATGCGTTATACCATGCATGAATAAAACGCTCAAGAGCGATAAACTCCAATCGGGAATTAGTTTTAATTATTTCTCATCAAATATGGCATTTCAGACAGAAATATTTCTAGGGATGTTTTCTACTATCATCATCATTAGACCGTGTAAGTTTTATGTAAATCTGTGATCTTAAAGAAAATTTTAATTACCAGTTCTGTAAAGTTCCATTAAATTCTTAAAATATATGCATTTTGTTTGTATAGGTAAATTTAAAGATTCAGTTATTTATGTTTCCTCCTTTCCTGTAATTGGCGGTTCTCCCGCTGTTGGTTTGGACAATTAATAAATAAATAAATAAATAATATGTGTTTTCTCAACTTGTAGTTGTTTTGCCACTGAGAACTCTGAATGCTTCACCTTTTAAAAAAGTTCACCCCTTTATTAAATTTAACCCCCAAGATACAGACATGTCAGACGCACCTTCCTAAATTACACAACATGATGCTGTAAACCAAATTGCACAAGCTGACAGTAGTGACTATTAGAATTTTTAATCATTCAAACCACAAGCTGTACATGTACATGTAGGAATGAAGTGATCTGCTCCCATCGTGTGAGAGGGTAGGAAGGAAGAATGGTCCTCTATTGAAAAAGGACTTGCATTCACCAAATCCTACAAAATGCACAATGAAGTCTCAAATGTAGAAGATAAATCTGCTGCAACATATTTATTTCTTAGAATACAAAAGCAGTACACAATATATTATTTGCACATGTATCACAGTAAAATACAATCAGGTTACCATGAAAGTCAGAGGTTGGCTTGCATCTGGCCACTACACTACTAATTACACACAAAAAACTATTCATCTGCATGTATCCCTTAAAAAAATACAATATCTCACTGATGGCACAAACCCAAATGATACTCACTTGTTTAACTTGTGCCACTGTGAGCTTTCCTTTTCCTAATATCTCAAAAAGAAATGCCTCTGTGAGCACTACATTGCCAAAGACTTCTCAGGTATAAAGTTTTGATGATCTTCGTCCAATCACCATGACATCTGTTAATTATTGCCCACATCTTTGAAGCTTTCTAAGCTGATTGGGTGATGATCATGATCATGCATTAATAAAAGAGGGTGGTTTTTAAGGGGCTTTTTTATCATCGCAAACGCCGAAACCGATCGCTAAATTCAAGATCCATCGCAACTTAATAGCAATGGATTTTGGATAACGATTTCACTAAATCTTAGCGACAAATTTACTCATCGAAAAAAAGGATTAGCGATAACAATCTTGCGATGACTCGTTAAGTAAAATTTCATCACTAATGTATGACAAATTGCGCCATTTTGTGTTTAGATTTTATTAGCAGTGTACGTCTTGATGTAGTTTCTCCGTAAACGAAAGAGTTTTATTTACTCTCCGCAGTCTTTTATTGGGAGCCAGTGACTGCTGTCTGATAGAGAGCTTACAATCTGTAAAAAAAGGAGACCTCCATTCGTTGGGGTCAGTTTGATGAATATTTTTCGGCATTTAGAAATGAATTATTTTGCAAATTATGCCTTATAATAGACCTTTGGGGAATAAAAAAAGGAATTTTTTAAAAAGCTGTTTCTCCCTTTTGACCTTGAAAGTAAATTGGACGGAAATTAATTATGTAGACCTAAATAATTTGTATTTTTTATGTGCTGGTAAGCTTAGTATATATGATATAATGAGAGTATATAGAACTTGTTTGTTAGGAAATTTCAAATGATTCGTCATTTTGACAGTGTCAGACATTAATTTTACAGATGTCGGAAAGAAAAACTGTAATCTCTTACATAAATTTAACCAGAAATTAAATAAGCTTTGTCAGATTTTCATCAATCTCAACGTACTCAGGCATGCAACTGCCCGATGAAAAAAACGACAACAAAATCTTGACATGCACGACATCCACCATGCGACGACCGACGATTTTGCTGGCTTATGTCAATGGTCACTACTTAAGTTAACCTCGTACAAAACGTTTAATTCCCTTTTTATATCAGCGCAACTGTGATGACCTTAGTGAAACGCAAAAACAGCGACGTCGCAAGAACAATGGATTTCCAGTTTACGATCTCATCGCAAGTGTGATAGCGATGATCGCAAATGGAGACTTTAGTGAAATCGGCCCCTGGTGTACTTGCATGACCACATTTTTCGGGAGATTCCCTGTTCGATCGAAGCTCAATTCGAAGCTCACTGTCACTCACCTGGCATACTTTCTATGCACAGCAATCAATCAAGCCTAAAATTTGGCCTTGGTTTGACATTTTATTTACAAAGACACATGACGGTGACCAAGCTCAGTATTTTTCCTGTTCTACCAGTATATCTACACTGTGCTTTTTATAAGTAAACATCAAATGGGGTCACACTCTAAGATCTAAAGAGTACCCAATGAGCCTCATATCATACAAAGATCTTGTCTGTAGCTACCACGGTTTTTAAGATATGAATTTTTGAAACATTTAAAATATTTACATTTTTTTATTTATAATGATCGGTGACGTCATCATCCCGAAAAAGTTGTGGTTTCATCTACTCACCAAGGTATAAGTATGTCCCTGTAAAGTTTCAAGTCCGTACGATCTTTACTTTTCAAAAAAATTGCGAGAGAAGGCTGGGAGAAGGAAGAAGACGGGGGAAAAAAAACAACCCAAAAACAGTACAAAAACAATAGGTTTTCGGCCGGTGGCCGAACACCTAAATTTTTTTTTTAAATGTAGCACTGATCTTGTCAAAAATCTAATTTTCACATTGTCTATGTACACTCCAAAAGTTAATATTACTGTACCTTGATTGACTTTCCTAGCTCATCTGCTTTCCATGTGTCTTCTTTGTTTCTCTCCTGAAAGAATAAAGAAAATCTTGTATACTTCTAAATCCATATAAAACTAGAGATTCAGTTTTTGTTGGTTACAAAAACAAGGTGTTCGTGAGTGATGTCATCAAATTATAATTAAATTAATTGATGACAAAAATCTTAAGTTTGGTTCAGAAGTTAGTTTTTTCCACTATATAACTTCAACTTCCGGTTTGAACTGGAAGTCAGGTCAAATGGGGTCACATTTTGTGTAGTGCTTGTTGAGATTTTAAAGACCTGTTTAATGACGTAATACTTGTAAAAATCCATTGTGTGCACGGTACAGGAGATATGTTTTTGACAAACATTAAATTTCATTTTCCGGTTTTAAACGGAAGTCAATGTCAAATGGGGTCAAACTGTGTGTATCTTTTCTTGAGTTTTTACATAGTTTTCCAATTATGTATAGATTGTAAAAACCCAATGTGTATTACAGAAGTTATGACTTTTTGAAATTTTAAATTTCAACACCCGGTTTTAACCCGGAAGTCGAGGTCAAATGAGGTCACAATGTGTATCGCAAGTTAAGTCCTTGGAGCCCTTTCGGATGACGCATAGATGATAAAAATCCGAAGTGTGGTTCAGGAGTTATGATTTTGTCAATACACAATTTCATCTTCCGGTTTGATTTGGAAGTAAAGGTCAAATGGGGTCACATTGTGTGCATCGTTTCTTAAGTTGTTACATACTTTCGCAATGATGTATAGATTGTTAAAATTCAATGTGTTGTTCAGAAGTTACGATTTGTTTAAACAATAACTTTCAACTTCCGGTTTGAACCAAAAGTCAAGGTCAAATGTGATCACACTTTGTGTAGCATTTTTTAAGTCTTTGGAGCCATTTCTGATGACATATAGATGATAAAAATCCAATGTGTGGTTCAGGAGTTCTGATTTTTTCAAATAATAAATTTCATCTTCCGGGTTTGAACCGCAAGAGGACGCTATTTTAGGAAAACTGTATTAGCTAACCGGTGGACAAAAAAGACGTTCACGGACTTGGAACCAAGTCTAATCCAGCACATGTGTACACGTATCACGCGTTGTCAACTTGCGCTTTAACGTCCGGTTTTGACCAGATGTAAAAATCAAAATGCTGTCATAATCTGTGCAAAAGTTTGAGAAGGCTCAATCATCTATAACCTGATGCAAAAATTATGATAAACAAATACGTGTTTTTTGAGATATGAATTGAAATTTAATTTTTGAAATTTTCAGCTTCCGGTTTGAACCGGGAGTCAAGGTCAAATTGGGTCATGCTTTGTGTAGCGTTTGTTGAACTTTTAAAAACTATCCGATGATGTGTAGATTGTAAAAATCCATTGTGTGGTTCAGGAATTATGAATTTTGAAACATTAAATGTCAACTTCCGCTTTGAACCGGAAGTCAAGGTCAAACGGGGTCACAATTAGTGTAGGGTATGTTAGGTGTTATAAAGACCTTCCAGATGATGAATGGATTGTAAAAATCCAGTGTGTGGTTCAAGAGTTACGAATTTTGCAAGTATTATATGGATTATCTTAATGCCGGGGTGCGCAATATACAAGGTAACGGCGATGCTAAATGTATTCCTACATGTAGTTGATGTAAACTGAACTACACGTACAATGTACATGTATCTGTACACGTGTTATTACACTATCTCGCGTTATCAAAGTAGGTCAACACAAACCTGCGCTTTAATGCCGGTGGTTATAAGACAAGATGTAAATGTCAAAATGTTGTTATTTCTGTGCAAAAGTTTGAGCAGGCTCAACGTTCTACAACCTGATGCAAAAATTATGCTGAAATTATAAGTAGTTTTTGAGATACAAATTTCCTGGTTTGAACCGGAAGTCAAGGTCAAATTGGGTCACTTTTTGTGTAGCGTTTGTTGAACCTTTAACATACTTTTCGATGATGTATAGATTGTAAAAATCCAACATGTTGTTCATGAGTTATGATTTTTTTTCAAATATTAAACTTTGATTTAATGTAATTCAATACCTGATGACGTCATCATAACATCATCACGGTTGTGTCGTCTTGATATTAAGGTTCAATTGTCTTATGAGTTTCATTGTTAAATTCAATTTCAATCTTGAGTTATACCGTAGATAAGCCCTTTTTTTAAAGCAAACTTTGACCTTCCGGTACGACCGGAAGTAAGTAAAGGTCATACGATTTTGACGTTAACTTTTCAAATGTTGCCCCAGTCTTGATCTATCCGATGCCCAACTATAAACATCATAGCTTTCAAATTCAAGGATATACAGCAAATAGCAAATGGTCAATTTTTGACTTTAAAAAACCTTGTCATTCGACACCGGATGACGTCATCATGACGTCATTGTTCGCGTGCCGTCTTCATACTGAGGTTCAGTTGTCTAATGAGTTTCAATGTTCAATTCAGTTTCAATCTTGAGTTATGATTTAGAGATTAGTTCCGGGGAAGAAGAAGATGAAGAAGAAAAAAAACCAAACAGAACAATAACAAAGAGGTGTTCGTGCTTGTATTGCACGAACACCTAATTAAAGCTTGGCAAAGAAGCGAATTAATATTCACTTTTACAAACACTACACATGTCTACAATGGGCAGAAATGCAGGACCAGAAGCCAGAAGCATAACCCACCTAAATCTATCGTTACAGGCTAATAAATAAATGTAGCCCGCACAAAATACTGATATGTATAATGTCTCTGCTCTGTTCCTCTGTTGTTATGGTCTCCCTAATATAACACTCTCTTCCATTTTAATGACTGTAATATTGTCTGGGGAAGCACAAGCACTAGCCAACCCCACTCTCTTATGAACATTCCAGAAAGAGCCATCCAGCATGTCCAGTTGGCAACACTCTCCCAATCATGTACCATACTGAACATTTCTTTCTCGGATTACACACCCTTTACACTTACTGATTGAGGTGCCTAGGGGAAACAGGTTCACAATTCAAGGTTTTGTGTCTAATAACGTAGTGACAAAATGTACTGCCTATAGATGTATAATAAAATAACTCAGACTGCAAGGTACATGTACATCTTGCATCTTGCATTCATGTACTCTCCTAAAAGCATTGCTGCTGTCCTGGAGAGGGTGGGTTGCAATTCCATTCATGCTCTGTGTTTGTGCTGTTCGGGTGCTTATAAGATGGTGATATTTTCAATTTGTACTGCAAGAGAGTTTGGAAGCTCCATCCCTCCTATAGCTGACAGTGCTTCTTTCTGGAACCCTTTTAGATTGATTGCAGTGACTGCAGCCACTGGTAGCCTGTTCCAAATCCTAACAGCTCTTGGGAAAGGGCTATAGAGGTAGCAGTCAACTCCGGCGAATGGTAGCCTGTAGGTAAGGCTATGTTGATTGGTCTCGGTGTGTCGGCTTGATTGCTGTTCTCTTGGATGATGTTTGGAGGAGTAGTTTGGCCATGTAGAATTTTGAAAGAGGAGTTCAAGCTGATGAAGGAGATGTCTGTCATGCAGGGTGTCCCATTACAGTAATGTCAACATGTCAGACACACTTGATCCCTGGTGGTAGTCCTTCATGACAAAAGGTGCCACTTGGCGTTGGACGCTCTCAACAACTCTGATGTTGCGGTTTGTGTTTGGGTTCCACACACTTTTGGCAAATTGAAGCTGTGGTTTACTAGAGTGTTGTATGAGCCGTCTCCTTAACCTCCTTGGTACGTCTGATCAACCGAAGCGATCTTGAAGCCTTGGCTCTGACTGCTTCTGCCCGATTGTTCCAGCTTAGATTGTCAGTGATAGATAAATGGTTTATTTATTTATTATTGTTATTTCAAAATACAAAAAAGACATCACGATCAGAAGATTGAATTGCGCCTAACTTTTCATTGATTAAATAAAAATTCATTAGAAAATAAAAACAAAAAACCCATTGTGGTCCCAATTGGCTAATGGGGTTTCTAACAATAAGCATCCTCGTCCCTAGTATTAATTTTGTTTAAATGTTAATTTGAACAAATTATTTGTATTAAATACAAAAATTGAAATTTTATTTATAACACTTTGCTATGGGTATTTTTTTTCCAAGAATTTTGTATAAATATAATTTTAAAAGATTTGATCTGATAGAAAAATATAGTCTTTGTTCGCGTTTTTATTTTGGGGTTTTTATATGCGCGAGACTTGCACAGTCTATTGTAACACCTACATGTGGATGGTTGGTGAAGATACTTTCCATTGTATCGTACAGATGGTCTAGTATAGAATCTCCAACTGGACTTTCAGGGAGGTAGTACATTACAGCGATGGTTAGATGAGATATCGATCTTGCTAAGCGTTGGGGTCTTACTTTGATCCACATGACCTCCAAATCGTCTGGGGGTATTGACATGTAGCCGTTCGAAATAGTGTTCTCTTTTTTGACATATAGATTGTACATGTATACCCCCACCCCCCTTCTTGGTTAACCCTTGGTTTGGAGTACATGGTAAATGTATAACCAAGAATAGCAGCAATGTCAATGTTTTCATTTGCAAGAAGCAAATTTATTAATGAGAGATCTCGAGTTGCATAACAAAATTTGGTAAATCATGGTGCTTACGAGATTTGTTTTGTCTTTGTACTTTGACAAGCACAGGTGGCCCACGCAAGTCCATCTTATAGTTTTGTTGACATGTTTGATAGTAGGTGTAGAACCTTGATCTGTTGTCGTACATGAGTTCCTCACACCGTCCTCTACGTTTCTTAATAATCCCAATCACAAATTCTTTCACACTTTCATTGGCAGTTTCCTTTCAAGGCAATGATTATGAATACTACAGAGTTTTTCCTTTGTGTAGCTTATTTTCTTGTCCATAATAACAGTTGACTTTATATACATGTACATGTACTACAAGTAGGGTAAATGAATTAGAGCTCCAACATATATTGGTATCACTCCAACAGCGTTACTATAGATGCACAATAACATGAGGGTATGCACAACAAGATGGCTGCCAAGCAGTACAGGGAGGCAACATGTGCATGTCGAGTAAACAGGGCGATAATTTGCTGGATCACTCTTGCTACTCTTCTTGTAGATACCTACAAGACAAGCCTTACACCAATCAGATGGTAGCGTACCAGTAAAGTACATGTAAGACTGGTTGAAGATGTGGGTTAAAATAGGTGAAATTTCATCAACATAGTCATGGAGCACGCGAGCCCGGATTTCATGTAAATATCATACAGTGCATTTTTCTGCATCCTCTGGACTTCAATTCGTTTGGATTTGTATCTGTCCCATGTTTCTATGGTCATGGTTTTTCTTGCTTTCTTGTACCTGTCTCTGTCTCATGGTCACTTATACATGTACCAGGCTTCACTCTCACGTTTTTCACTATTTCAGGATTTGTTGTCAGGACCAGGTTGAGTATGGAAGCTGACCTTGGCCTAGTTATGTCCTTAGTTTAGTTGAACGAGGCCGTTTTCGTTGAGGAAAGTGAGGAACCTGTTATGCTGTGCTTGGGTCTGCATGTTTGTAGTCTTCATATTACATGTACTCCAGTCAATGTCTGGGAAATTCCAATGTTGGGTAGGTTTTTGTGCTTGGACAGGATCTTACTGAGGCTGTCTTGTGCATGATCCATAGTAATGTTCGTTGCATACGGTGGACAGTAGCAGCTACCGATACAGCCAGAACCATATTTAGTAAATTGTACTAATACCCAAATCACTTCTGTGTCGGAATCAAATTTGTGCCTTTCAAGAACAATGATGTAATTTCTGACTGCTAGAAAGACACCCCCACCATAAGCTGAACGATCCTTTCTATATACTTCATATTTCTCAGAGAAAACTGAGTAAGTAGGAATGCTCTCGTCCAGGTTGGATTCACAACCAAAAATGATGTCTGGCTGGTGTTGTGTAACTGCAGTTGTGAATTTTTGCTATTTTTCCCTTTGAGCCCTTTACAGTTAATTTGCAAACCAAGTAACTTTTTCGTCTTTGTGTTTCTACTTGGCTCAGATTTGTTGGTGCTGAAGTATGAATTGGTCTATCATTATAATCAGGGACCTTTAGGTAAATTTGTGGAGTGATGTAATACCCCAAAAAGCACTGTTTCACAAAGAAGCGATATTTTAAACTCGTAACTAGTAAAATTCCAGCAGTAATGAAGGCGTGTATATAAAATAAAATAAGCTCTTGCAAACTGCTTACCAACCAAGGACCTGTGGTATAATATACAAAAAATAGCCTAGTTAATGGCCTAACGTTTCGACCCTAGCAGAGTTTTCAAGAAAGACTCTGCTAGGGTCGAAACGTCAGGCCACTAATTAATTTTTGCATTTAATGCAAACTACATAGAATTTTGATATTGTGCCATGCTGTGTTTTTATTTCCAAGATCATTCTAAACCCATTTCCACGCTCAAAACAAGTGGCTTGCCATAATTAAGTGGTTTTATATAACACCCAAGCAGATCCTTGCCATTTGATTGGAGGATTGTCCGTCACGTGATAGGAAATAAACGTACCATTGCACGCTACGTCATTCACCGTGCATTTTTCGTTCCATTCACGGTGCATTTTTCGTTCCATCCGATTTGTTATATTGCACGGAGCGTACCACATCATTGCGTGCGCGTGTCTTTGATAATGCAGCAGTATAGTACTGCAAGGCACATGGCGCCTGCGTGTCTCAAAATAGCAGTACAGAACGCACTTAGTTACTGTTGTATCCAAACAAGCCGAACCAAAAGAAATGGGTCTAATGCATTGATCTCAATATAATAGAGATCAATGGTCTAATGTCACAATTAAATATTGTACGCTTTGTTTGTTTTGAAAGTTGTATCCTCCAATCAAAATGACAAAGATCTACAGTACTTGGATGTTATATAAAACAAATAATGAATGTTTTTCATTCGTGCAATAGTGCGAATATTTTCATTCGTTGAAAGATGGAATGTTCAATTCAACTCGGCTCCGCCTCGTTGAAAAGAACATTCCATCTTTCAACTCATGAAAATATTCGCACCATTGCACTCATAAACATTCATTATTTGTATACTATTCAACACTTTGATGCAGAACACAAAAATAAGAAGTTGAAATATATAAACAATAAAACATTTCATTCAATTTCATTTTCTTCTTTTTCAAAGCATCTTGTAAAAAATGTATGTAATGTATGCACATACAAGTGCATGTGCAAGCACACGTACACAAAGTCTGTAACTAGGACTGATCACTGTGAGATCTCACCACTCAACATGTACATGTACATAGGGGACACAAAAGCAGTATCATAATTTGTTTTTTCCTTTTCCCAAAAAAATATTATAAGAGCAATTGTGTATAATAGCCAGATCAGCAATTGACCAATGAGGTCACCTGGTAGGCCAATCAACTGGTATAATTACAGTCAGAGTAGAAAAATTAAGTAGATAATATAAATGTAAACAGGAAAAAGACAAATTGAATAACTGATGTGCATAGATTAACCATCAACAAGAATAAATGAAAAAATATGAAATGAAGAAATACATGAATGAGCGCGTATGAACTCAAGTACATGAAGTCAATCAATTTAAAGTGCGACACCTGACAATGCTTGGAAGGAAAGAGCCCTGCAAACTAGTCAAACCTACCTTTAACCTGATCTCATTGCACTGTTCTCCAGCAGTTTAAGGAACAAGTCCAGCCGGAACAGTATTCTAAGTGCTCTAGTGAGACAGGGAACTAGCCTACATCTGCTTACAAGCCTTGGTAAGTAAAGCACTATGTACCATATAGGTTAAGAGGAGGCACTTGACAGAAGAGTCTTAAAAGAATGGACACCACTGTCGTAAATACTCCCAAGCTTCTGGGAGACTTTGTTCCAAGTTCTGATTGCTGTGTGCAGGAAGCTTCTGTCCAGGGTGTGGGTTTTGGTGAAAGGCAAAGAGAGGGCATGTGCCAGAAAGGATGTGTTAGATCGTGTTGCACGTCGCCTTTCATATGGAGGTGTTAGCATATAGCTCGAAGATCTGAAGGGCTATGGCTCATTCATTTTATAAAACAATGTACAAATGTAGCTGCAGCTGTAGGATGGCCCTACCCTTGATGTCTAATTTGTGTGCAACTTTCTGCAATGCTCCAAGCCTTCGAGCAGCTTTCTTGGAAATGGTGGAGACGTTTTTTTGCCCATGCAAGCTTACTGTCAATGGTAACACCAAGTTTCTCAATTTTTTTCTTCACTGCCGCTTTGCTTTTTCCAAAGTACAAATCAAGTTTATTTGAATTCCTCTTTCTAGATAGTATCATCGCTTTGGACATTGTAGGCTCACCATCCAGTCAACTGCCCATGCTTTAATCCTTTCTACACGTAGTATCTTCAAATAATGCCAGTGTGGACGGAGATTCTGTCCCCCCGGTGAATCTGTCCCCCCGCACAACTTTACCTGGCTTGTCTAGGGTACAACGTCCCCCAAGACAGTATCTCCAAGGATAAATTGTCTCTCGTTAGGTTATTCTGTCCGTCGTGCTCAACGGAGATTGTGTTCTCCAACGGAGATTATGTCCCCCACGCACGAGCGTCCACAGACGGAACTAGTTTAATAAACTTGCTTTATTCCCCCGGCTTTGCTGGTTTATAATATAAGTATTATCTTATTGTTACTTATTTTAGTCAATAATTTTAAGCAAAGGAACATGTGCTGACGCCTGGGTCACTTTGCCCAAAATTCCAGACATTGCCCAGAATCCCGATATGCATTTTTAACGTTAGATTTTTCCGATTTATTTTTCGTACAAAATGGATTTCCGGTTTTGTCATCATCGCCCATTCTCATGCTTGATTTATAGTTTCAAAGATTACAAGTGTCGCACAGAGGCAAACAAGGGAACAAATGTGAGAGGGGGGACAAATTCCCCTGGCGGACAGAAAACCCTGGGCGGGGGACACATTTCCCTAGGGGATTCTGTCCCCCGGACCGCTGTGCGGGGGGGACAGAATTCCCTGTGACACCGGCACCCAGGAAAATGGCATTGCTTTTTAAACCACAGCCTGTTCTAGTCCTCGGACTGTATCAGGATCCAAGACCCAGGTACCAAAGCCTGGCAATGAACAACCATTCATCCAACCTAAACCATTCACGCAACATCAACCAACATCGGAATCAACAACTCCTTGCAGGACATCCACTCAGCCTGATTTAGAACTTCAACAACCCCTCCAACAGCCTGTTAGACCACAACAAAATTCAATAAAAGTAGCTGTTATGAATTGCAACAGCCTACGAGGGAAGTTAGCACTATTTCAAGCCTTTAATGGGCAAGAAAAACCTGACATCGCCATTAGAACTGAATCATGGCTAAACGACACGATCAAGTCATCAGAGATATTCCTCACTAACTTCACTGTATTCTGCAGAGAGAGAGGAAACAACAAACGAGGTGGTGGTGTCTTTATTCTTGTTTAAAAGATGGACTTTCAGCCGTCGAGCTCCCAGACTTCTCGGTAGGAAACGGCGAAATAGTTTGGTGTCAACTATCACTGAGAACGAAAGGCGAGGACATCTTTTGCTTTAACAGACATCCAGACTCATGTAGGCTCGAAATACTAGAAAAACTCAACAAAAAGTTTAATATTTTGGGATTGATTTCACCTAAGATGTAAACAATTTCAGACGTAAATTGTAGTCATCATCTGATATCATGGCTAGTTTTTTGTAGAGTTTGAAAAGGCAAGAGTTTTTGTAGAGTTTGAAAAGGCGATGAGTGACTTGGGGTTTTGATTTTTTCAAACCCATACTCCTTAAAGGACTGTTGAGGTAGGTTTTAGGTTTATCTACATGTGTTATGAACTGTATGGAATGTATTCAGAAAAACAGGGTTAATTCACAAAATAATACAGATGAAATTTGTACATCCACTGTCAGGTTCTATGACAAATGTATCATCAGGTTATCAAACTTTAACTTTTTATTGATTTAAATACAGCCTGAATTCAACATTCCAACAAACTATTTCAATGCAGAGCAGAGTATCAAAATAAGAAAAACAATTATACGTCCCAAAACCCTTGTGGAAAATATTTTGAATTTTTTTGTAAAGTATTCTATTAATAAAGAGATATTAAAAATGATAAAACAATTTCTATAAACAAGTCCAAAAATACCGCTAACAAAAATCTTAAAATCCCACTGGGATACTGGTTGTGAATTATCCCGCCTGAATATTATCCTGCCGGGAATCCCGGCTACTCCGAAAGACCAAAATCGAGATCCCTGCCAGAAACCGTGATCCCACCGGGATCCCGGACAGAAACCAGGATCCTGCCGGGATCCCAGTTGTGAATATTATCCCACCTGGAATTCCGGTTACTCCGAAAGACCAAAATCGGGATCCCTGCCAGAAACCGATCCCGGAAACCAGGATCCCGCCGGGATCCCAGTTGTGAATATTATCCCACCGGGGCTAGGTGGTCGAGCCAGTCGATGTTGCGCCCTCTACTAGTGACTAATACAAAAGTTCCAGTGGTCATGGTTCGGTGGCCAAGGTCAAAAGGCACTACTACTTTACCTAAGACTGATAATTTAAATGTAGACACCATGCCCGATATTTATATTATATCTGAAACAGAGGTCTTAAGTAAGTTAACTGATATTGATTCTTCTAAAGCGACTGGAACAGAGAATGTTTCAGGTTTTATTTTTAAGTCCTGTGCTAATGCTCTTTGTGGTCCCTTAACTTATATTTTTAGAAAGGCCTCCAGGGAGGGTTGCTTTCCTTCATGCTGGAAATCTGCAAATATTGTTCCCATACACAAATCTGGTAAAAAACGAAGCGTTTCTAATTATAGACCAATTTCTCTGATCCCTCAGGTAGCAAAGGTTTTGAAAGAAATCTTTCTGATCAAATTTTGTCTCAGGTACGACCTGCTATTTCTGAGCAACAGCACAGCTTTGTCTCTGGTAGGGATTGTTCCACAAACCTCACATCATTATTACAGGAGGCACACTGTGCTGTTGATAAGAAAAAGCAGTTGGATGTTATTTATACTGATTTCTCTAAGGCCTTTGATCGAGTTAACCATGTACTTATCCGATTCATAAACTTAAGTCATACAATATCCATCCCAATGTCTTAGCTTTATTGCAAAGTTATCTTACTGGTAGAAAACATAGAGTTATTGTCAATGGTTTTTCATCCGAATGGAAAACAGTGCCCTCTGGCGTTCCACAGGGTTCTATTCTAGGACCTCTCCTGTTCACTTTATTTGTCAATGAACTCCCCAGGTGTTTAGATAATAATTGTTTATTATACGCTGATGACTTGAAAGATTTTCGACAGATTAGTAAAATCACAGATACTTTTTCTTTGCAGGCAGACTTAGAAAAGATTTTGAGTTGGTCTAAACTTTGGCATCTATCTCTAAATGTTAATAAATGTAGTGTTTTAACTGTGACTCATAAGAAGACGCTGTTCAAGTTTGATTACACCCTAGGTGATTCTATTCTTAATAGGGTTGATGTTCAGAAAGATCTTGGTATTTTTATTGACAATAAGCTCACCATTGTTCCTCATATTAATTTTATTGTAAAGAAAGCTAACTGCATGAGTGGTCTGGTATGGCGGAATTTTCGCTCAAGGAAAGATGAACACGTTCTTCGCACCTTATTTTGTTCAATAATTAGATCCAACTTAGAGAATTGTACCGTTGTTTTTAATTCAATCTCCACTCATCAGGCACATAGGTCAGAAGGAGTTCAATACCGTTTTCTCAAATTTGTACACAGGACGCTTACTAATGTCAGTGCTTATAATTGTAATTTGGATTATCTTGATTTATGTGAAATGTACAGGCTTCCACCACTCAGACAAAGAAGAATTATTAATGACTGTCTATTTATCTACAAATTATTCCATAATCGTTATAACAACACTAACTTCAACCCATTTAGTTTACATGTTCCTAATCGTCGTACAAGGCAAGCCAACAAACACATCCTACATGTTCCATGGAATTGCGTTGAGGTGACAAAACGTTATATTATATATAAATTACTTTATGTATCTGGGCGTTAATTATATTTTTATTTTTTACATTATATTTACATGTATCTGGGTTTGTTTTTTTGTTTTTTGTGTGTGTTTTTTTGTATGTATGTATGTATGTATGTATTTAAAAATGTATTTATTTGTTTCTTTGTTCTAGTTAATTATCATTATTATTAATTCACTTTATCACAGCATGCAAAAGAAAGATCACATTTTCCTTTGTACCGGTAACTCATCGAGTTGGGCTACGTCCCGTAGCCTTAGATCTCAAGGGTCTTTCTCAGGATCCTCTTTGTTCCCAAGAGCGCCGCCTTCTGTAACAGATCTACCCTCACATTTGTCCCTATTTCATCTAGATGTTTCCCCAGTGCTTTGGGAATGGTGCCAAGTGCTCCAACCACCACAGGAACTACTTTTACCTTTACCTGCCAAATCTTACGAAGTTCCCTGGCCAGGTCTTGGTACTTTTGGATCTTTTCTACCTCCTTTAAAGCTACCCTTATATCGCCTGGCACAGCTACATGTACGTCAATGAGATGACACATCTTCTTCGTCTTATCTAAGACTACAACATCCGGACGCCTATGTTCAATAACATGATCAGTCTGAATGTTAAAGTCCCATAGGATCTTGACCTGGCCGGTCTCTACAACTTTCTCCGGAACATGGTCGTACCATTTCGCAAGCACTTTGACACCAAACTTCTTACACAGATCCCAGTGAATCACCTTGGCCAACTTGTCATGTCTTCCTTTGTACTCCGTCTGGGCCATCTTACTGCATTCGCTGACAATATGGAATACAGTCTCCTCTGCTTTATTACACATTCTACACAAAGGAGAGACGTTTGCTTTCTCTATCCTTGCCTTCATTACATTTGTCCTTAGAGACTGGTCTTGCGCTGCAGTAGTCAAGCCCTCGGTTTCCTTCAGTTCTCTACTCTTTTGTTCATCCAATCTCGATGTCTTTCCTCTTTCCTTTCCCTCTTGTACTCCTTCGGCCCAACTTCGTCTGCCCTCGTGTACCTTTGCGCAACTTTCAACAAGGCCTCCTCGGTCCTCCTGACATAATGCAAGCTCCTGCGCTCGATGTTAACACTATCAGCCACGCTCAGCAACCCCCTTCCGCCCTCTGACCTCGGAAGATAGATTCTACTAACATTTGCCCGCGGGTGTAGCATGCCATGCTTGGTCATTAGTTTTCTTGTCCTCCTGTCAGTGACATCTAGATCTTCTTTAGTCCATTCGACAATATCCGCACTGTACCTCATCAAAGACACGGCCCATGTGTAAATCGCCTTAATTATGTTCCCCCTGTTCAGTTTAGACTTCAAACATTTCTTTACCCGCCTGATGTATTCTGCCCTCAGCCTTACCTTCGATTCCTTGTGAAGGACATGGTCCGATTCAAGTACACCAAGATACCGATAACTCTCCTCCTCACCCAAAGCCCTCATCTGTGCACCATCTGGCAGAGTGATGCCATCGGAATGTACCCTCTTTCCCTTCCTCATGGTCATTGAAGCACATTTCTCCAGACCGAACTGCATCCCGATGTCATCGCTGAAAATCCTGACAGTCTGCACCAAAGAGTCTATCTCGCCCTCTTTCTTCACAAACAACTTCAAATCGTCCATAAAAAGCAAATGGTTGATCTTACATCCGTCCTTCTTCATGACATAACCTGCACTCACCTTCCTCATCATCGATAGGGGCATCAGTGCAAGAACAAACAGCAGCGGAGACAGAGAGTCACCTTGGAAAATACCTCTTCTTATGCATATCTTGCCCAGACTATCATTGTTAGCTATCAGATTTGTTCGCCACATCTTCATGCTCTCACCTACCAGACGTTTTACTGCATCAGCTACTCCAACCATATCCAGACATTCCATTATCCATGTGTGCGATACCATGTCATACGCCTTCTTGTAGGCGATCCACGCCATTGCCAAATTAGTCTTTCTACTCCTGCAGTCCTTCAGTACAGCCCTATTGATGATAAGTTGATCCTTCGTACCTCTGGACCGCTTCTTACAGCCTTTCTGCTCCTCCGGAAACAACGACTGTTCATCCATATGGTGATAGAGGTCTTCTGCAATCATACTGGTCAAGAGTTTATACATCACAGGTAAGCATGTGATTGGTCTATAATTACTGGCAATGTTACCTTTCTTGACATCCTTCATGATCAGAACCGTTCTTGCCTCAGTCAAGCAAGATGAAAACTTACCCTGTACTAGACAGTCTTGCAATTGTAGGGCCATTCGCTCATGCAAACTACGGAAGTTCTTCAACCAGTACCCATGCACATGGTCCAGACCCGGGGCTTTCCAATTTGGCACTTGCTTTACCTGTATCTTACATTATACAATACATTATTATACAATGTCTGTCTCTTATATTATTATTAATATTATTATTATTATTTTTTATATATATTTTTTTATATTACAGATTTATGTATTTAATTTCTGTTTTCAGATGGCTGGAAAAGAGGCTGTACGGGCTTGTCTACTGTATTAAGAATTTGTACATAAATTATTTCAAATTTTAATGACAAATAACTACTTTCGACTTGAATAGGCCTATATGTAACACTTAATATATAGAATAAGGTTGGGAGTGGCATCACAGCATGCCCCCACGAAGCTGTGCGTGTGCGATCTGGTTCTCCACCACGCACGCACACACGTGCACTCAGCCGCACTCTCACTGCTTCATCACTTGTTTGTCCGTACTCTGATAGAATGTCGTCTTCCACACCGACAGTGAATTCGTATGGATTCAACAATTATGATTGCTCCACAAAAAAAGGGTCGTTGTCTGTAAGACGTGCGAAATAAAAGTAATTGGCTGACCTGAAAACCACTTCAAACTTCGCTCACCTTCTGAAAACACATCCGAAAAAGTAATTAATTTTGTCGGTACTTTTTTCCTCATGAAAGGAATGCATTAGGCCCAACATGTTAATATGCAATCGAATGAGCTCTGCAGGTTTTTGATTGTACATAAATATTTAAGTTTTCACAACATCATGGGAGTTGGCTTATTTTGGAATTTTATGTGACTTGTGACTTGACTTGACTTGCGAGAATTTGACTTGTGACTTACTTGACTGAGCAAAACTAACTTGTGACTTGACTGGACTTGAGAAAAATTACTTGGTTTCAACTCTGCACTGGTGAAACACTGCCAAGGCGGTACCCAAGGAGAGGTCATAGAGTACCCCTGAGGTTTCGTTAGGCAGGGAAGTATCATTGATGTGTTGGGAGAGAATCAGTCTTTTCAAGAGTAAAAGTTATTGTCATGAGGTTGACCTATAGTTTTGTTGTTGCAGGGTAATTAACAACGAGTTGAAGATGCCGAAGATTACAAAGTCTAAACCTAGAAGGTTCTGGTGTCTACAGTGTGACAAGGTGTACTGGCACCGTCAAGGCCTATACAACGACACAGCTTGATCACCACCAGGAGCAGAGCCTCCACTGCCCTTCCTGCAACTACCTGGCCGGGCAGCAGAGTGTCTTGGAGAGACACATCGCCTCTGAGCATTCGAACCGTCGTGGAGAGGCAACAGTGGCCCGATTAGATGGAGATGCGGGTCCCTCTACAGCTGGTGCTTCGCAGGGAGCATTTGTTGAGGAGCAGGGGGCCCCTGAGGTAGAGGAGACAGACCAGAGGAGGGTCCCGAGTCCTGAGCCATGTTGGAGTTGATGAGGCGCAGTGCCCCCCTTCCCTGTCATATTCCTCATCATCCTCAATGCCACCCTTGGAGGAGGTGGAACAACCCAAAGACCAGGGCAGTACTGCACCCCAAACCAAGGAGTGTACTGCAGCCCAAGTGCAGGAGGGTAAAGTTGGAACCCTACTCAAGGCGCCCTTCATGCCATGTACCCCAAGCAACCCCCACCCAGAAGAGTGGCAAAAACAGCGGTGGAGTATCAACATCAAAAGAAAAAGGGAGACCCACAACTTTATTTTTGTATTCATTTTCTTGCCTTTTTATGCAAAGAAGTGAGTTTGCCAAATTACTTCCATAGTCTTGCATGTGTTAAAGATGATGTGCCTATGACATTCTCGGATTGCATGAGTTGTGGAATATTTCTGTATATTAATGTGATCAGTTTGTGCGACACACTAGTACAGTGTAGTCGCCAATTGCAAAAGCTCTGGGTTGTGAAAAGGGTGGAATAAAAAAGTAGTGTATTATAACTAAAAGCACAGTAGGACGGTGTTGTAGTTTCCTTAAGTGTGCCGGGAGCGTGTAGAGGCACGCTACAAAAGCTTCGGGCTTGTTGTGAATGCAAACACAGTTCTGGAAGTACTGATGGTTACTACGAGTGTATTGCTTGCAGTGTTAACAGACCGTTGAGTGTTTCCCGTGTACGGTAGAGACCTTTTAGGTCACTGTCCGTGGTTACACATTACAAAAGGTTACTTGCAAGTGCTGATTGTTACATATACACTAGATTAATGGGTACGTGGGACTAGGCCTGGGCGACTAGTGAAATTTACTACTCGACTAGTCGCGCTCCACTAGTCGCAACTATTTTTTGTTTCCCAAGATGCATTGCGGTATATTTCTTATTGTGTATCAACGCAGGCGCAAGATGGTAAAATCCGGCTGAAAATATGAAGGATGCATTGCAATGGACGCCATTGCGGTAAGTAACTCTTTTGATGCAACGATATATCATGGAGCAGACAATGACAATTGCTATTATTTTATGCATTGTATCAAATTAATAACAAAACATTTGTTCAAAAATGCTTACCACAGGCACCACCCCCACCTTGTGCCTTGTGGCGCTAAACAAACCATTGTCAAATTGAAGTATGTAGGGCATATAGAAAATACAGTAGCAAAATCGTATGCATCAGAAACCTAAATTTTACCCCTGAAAAACGCTTCAAAAAATGCCTGAAAAATGCATCAGAAACCTAAATTTTACCCCTGAAAAACGCTTGTGTTGTATTGTGTTCGTTGTGTTGAGTCTTGAAGGATTGTGTTGGTTCACGGATTGTGTTTCGTAAGTACATTATGTCGTCTTGAATAGTCGTGAGCGACACATTTAGTTCACGCAGCAAATAGTCGCGACTATTTTTTCAGTAGTCGTGGCGGCGCGGTTAACCGGTTAGTTGAAAAACGGTATAGTCGCAACTCAACATAGCAATCAATAGTTGCGACTTCAACACTAGTCGCACTAGTCGCCCAGGCCTACATGGGACTGTTTATGGTTACAATATATGGTTAAATGGGACTGTGTATGACAAAACAAAGGATTTGTATCATTTTAGTCCACTTGCTAAGCAAGTTTCTAAATTCAGAATTGGTGAAAAATGTGTATGTGTTCAGCCAGAATTAGCTAGAGAAGCTATTTAAACAAAATGTACATCACAGCCTGGCAACGCATCCAATACCCACTGAGCTCAGGTGTATATGAGATACCTTGACAGTGTATGCGTGCACTAGCTGAGCTCTGTGTACAAACGGCTGTTGTGTTGCAAAGGTGAAAAAAGAGTCTAGACAAATTCTTAGGCAAAAATAAACCAAGAACTTTTTTTTTTTTTTTTTTTAAGTATTAATACTAAAAATAGTTTTTAAAAATGAGGCGGCGGCCAAAAGGAGGCGGGCGGGGATGAGAAACTCGTTATTTTTGTTACTTGGCCTTACATTATGGTTACGACAGACTGTTGATGATTAAATTATGGTTACATCTAAATGCTAATGGTAACATGCAAGATGAACTACTGCATGCAAAAACTAATGGTTACACAAGTGTTAACCTAATGGTTACATACAAGTGTTGATGATTAGTACGACTGTATTTGGTTACCGACTACAAATATTGTTGGTTGCAGATGACTGTAAGGCTCTGTATAACTTTATAAGGTTTCAGATAATGGTGTAGACTTGTACATTCATTGGCCCCAAAAGAAACAGGTTGTGAAACAAAGAAATCCCTGTCCAATCATGTACATTGTTTAATTGAATATTGATTGCTGAAATAACAATCTTGTGGTCAGTTCACCAATAGTCTACTTGCCAAGGTGTCTTAAAATTCGCTTTGCAAGCGCATTCGCAGGAGGTATGAACCAGGCTTTAGACGATCATTGCGCAATCAGTGCATGGAATATTTCCTCCAAAATGAACCTTTTCCCTTAGCCTTTAGAATATCTCGGTGATCTTTAAAGCCTTAGGAATAATTACTACTAGGTCCAGGATCAAATTCTAATTTTGCCTGTAGTAATTATTGCAATTCCCCCACAGTACTAAACTACTGACTGTAGTATCCTCCAGTCACCGGTTTTCGGGGTACCATAGCTTTTTCTTTGAATTGAAAAAAAAATGATGCTATAATTAACTGATGCCCTAATTGGCTTCCTTTGTTTATAAGAAGTATGCAAACATATATTAAAACTTGATGGACATTGAAACTTGCACACCACGCACCGATCTTTGATGACTTCAATAGCGTCCCATTTGTTTTGAGTTTTACCTGATTTCAAAGCAAACAAGAAAGTATGGTGTCCCGGTGAAGCCATACGTGGAAGAAACATCTGCAGTGACTAAAAGTGTTCTGTGAGACTTTGTGTATGACTCTATAGCCAGCAGTTGTCTTCATTTTATTCAAAATATTGTTTATTTAATTTTAAAAATTACTATGGTAATTTGCAAAAACTAAAACAAAAATAAACGAAAAAAAAGTGTAAATAATTCTTGGCTTTCAAATCTGATTTTTATTTAGGTTTTTTTTAGTTTTAATTCTTAACATTTATAAACAAGCATATAAATAAACAGTGATAATTGAATCACCAAGCCGATATTTAAATTTTGATATTAATAATAATAATGACATGAGGGTTAAAACAAAAATTCTCCAGATTATCAGAAAATGATATAAGGCACATGGCTTCTTTCAAAAGCACTCTGTATTTTTTTCCCCAGAATGCTCAGCAGAATGTTCAGTCGAATGATTTGATCATCGTGAATTGTGAATTTAAAAAGTGTTTGATGAAACTTTTTCGGTGGGCAATTTTTTTGTTATGGCCCGACAGTATGACATATTTGTGTACCTTGCCTTGTAGAAATGCCTAAAATACCACAACTTTTTGCATTTACAAGTGCAACTAACTAGTGGTGCCTTACATGTTTCTAAGTTTTGGTCGAAGGAAAAGAGACTCTTTGCTTGGCAAGTCAAACCACAAAAATTGTATCTAGGGACTGTTTACATCACGCGCAGTGACGTGAAACTTATGCCTTGATTAATATGAGGGGCACCCCGAATACAGGACCTCCGGCGGTGTATTCCTCCATCTATGGTATTACAGTAGTATGTAATGTAGTATAGTATTACTATGTATTGGTATAGTAATTACTCCATACAAATACAATACATTCATTACAATACAACAAGTACAAACAATCAAACATGTGGCTAAACAGGAGCCCCACTTCTGTGGTGGCCAAGGATCCGTGAATCGTTGGCCACAGAAGTGGGGCTAGCTAATCAGGTGCTAGCATTTAGCAATTCCACGGAGTAGGCCTATTTCAGTTGCGATAATCGTAACCCTCCTCCCGACGGTCGGAACGACCGGAGGGTTACGAGTTAGATTATGGCAATATGGTGCGAATTGTGAAATGTGAAAAAAAATTTGAGACTTGTGACCGGATTTGCCCAATTTTTACCACTTTCAAAAATCATGACCCACATTCGAAGAACATGGATTTGATCTTGAATGTGTAATGAATCCATTCAGAACACTCAAAACATCATTGAAAAAATATTTAGAAGAAAAAAAAAAAAAAATTTACCAGAGACTGAGTGAACATGGTGAAGTGCCAAGCGTAGACGAGACGAATACCAGACCACTCTGGATGATGATTTAAACCATGCACTTTTCGACCAATCAGCGTAAACTTGGGCCAAGTTCGCGCAAGGAACAATGGTTAACTAGTGCTTGTTCAGTGACGTACGTAGGGCATGCGCACAGAAGTTGAAGTGCGAACGACTGTAGTCATGTCATGTCAACACGACCGGCGACTCAACATATGTTATCAGTTTCTTATAACTGGTTCACTCTGCACTGTGCTATGAAAACGGATTGGTAACCAGCGATGCGACCATGCCCAGTAGGCTGGTTCCAAATAGTCGACTAGAGTGGTCCAACTATCATCGACTAGACAGAGTTCGGACTAAGTTAGTCGAACTATGGTCAACGATAGTCCTTGCGCGAACTTGGCCCTGGGAAAAACAGACTGCCTTTTCGAAACGACCGGCTTCGGCTTCGGATTCGGCTCAGGCTAGCTAGGCCCCTCAGTTGTTTTGACTATACGCGTGCTATATGCGTTCAGGGATTCAGACAAGAGAACGGAGCCTGAAGCCGAATCGAATCCACGGCTTTGGCCAAAGCCGTGGTTCGATTTAAATCATCATCCAGAGTAGTCTGGTATTCGTCTGGTCTACGCTTGGCATTTCACTCAGTCTCTGGTAAGTTTTTGGGGTTTTTTCCTTCTAAATATTTTTTTAATGATGTTTTGAGTGTTATGAATGGGTTCATTACACATTCAAGATCAAATCCGTGTTCTTGGAATGTGAGTCATGACTTTTGAAAGTGGTAAAAATTTGGCAAATCTGGTCACAAGTCTCGAAAAAAAAATCACATTTCACATTTCGCACCCTTTTGTTTGCCATAATCCAACTCGTAACCCTCCGGTCGTTCCGACCGTCGAGAGGAGGGTTACGATTATCGCAACTAGGCCCATTTCAGCTTTAGTTTCTGGGTTTTGCTGGTTATTTCATATTATATATTTAAATAATATTAAATAACTCCTCCTTTCTGACCATACGCGTAGCTTTCTGACCATACGTGTAGCATAAGCATTACCATGATTGCTGTGTTACTATTTCTAAATTCATTGACAAAAATATTCATGATGATGATAACGACGGATCAGCGCAGCGGCCGATTGACGACATGGGATAAAGAATTAAGAAAAAAGAAACCGTAGAATATACTGTAGTATTACTAGGCTAGTAAGTATACCTTTTTTGATGACATCGTCTGGTTTTTAATTTATTACAGCCGGTAGGAATCGTAGCGCTTTAACCCAGCACCAATCAAGCCCATAACATGCCACCACCAGTCACCACCAGTCTGTTGATTCACCAGAAATCCAATACTGCAATAGCACGAACACTACGCAGTATAAAGTATAGTCAATGTGCACAGCTAGTTGTTGCAGAGAAATCGTTGAGTGATTGTCGAGACGGCCGGCCTTTGACATCTTGTCAAAACGAGCAATCTCCCCCATCTTGCCCAATCCCGGGATTGCGCGCGCCTGAACATTCTTCTGAGCGCTCGGTGCGTTGCGTGCTTGTTAGTACCCGTTGATGATATAGACCCATTGCATAACGCGCAGCGTACTCACGTGCGCCTATCCTGGGTGTCATTTTGGGTGTCAAAATCGTATACAAACATGCACAAAAGAGAGTTTTGACACCCAAAATGACGCGCATTGTTCGGAGGCGCGCTCCGGGTCTATAGAAATCAATAGATCCCCTTGCATAACGCGAAACGCTACAGAT
Source organism: Plazaster borealis (assembly GCA_021014325.1). Taxonomy (NCBI): domain Eukaryota; kingdom Metazoa; phylum Echinodermata; class Asteroidea; order Forcipulatida; family Labidiasteridae; genus Plazaster; species Plazaster borealis. The sequence continues at coordinate 15,076,819 of CM037463.1, forward strand.
ACGCTGAGGTCACGCGCACGTTTTTACGCACAGAGAACAGCTATCGTCCAATGATCTGCCTCCTTTTTGAGAGTGTGACGTCATATGCAATGGGTATATTGACTGGATAGGAACACGTCGGGCGCGTTTGTACACGTTCGATGATGCACGGTGCGGTACACAGTGTAGTCAGTCGCTCGGTTCACAAGTGAAAACACGCACGCGCAA